>VYZQ01059318.1:1203-15341 GCA_013400655.1 Mystacornis crossleyi
AGATAAGTGTTGATGAAGGAATTCTAGATGCCACATTTGGGAGACCATGATTTCTCAGTTGCTCATGCTGTTCTGATTGACTTTATTTGTGGATCTAAGTATTCAGCACTTTCACAAAGCTGATCCTAGTATCCAAAGTCTGGGCACTCACAAAATGCAAAAACATGCAATTAAAGGCAATTTCTGAGCAGTTCAATTTAAATCACCAAACTAACATTTTTCTTTCAGCAATGTTCTGCTTCAATTGTCACAAAATCTTGTAATCACAAAAAAGGCATCCTACAAATTGTCCTCTCCACCATATTGCAAGTTATATTTCCAGAGCAGAACACCCTGTACTTTAAGGAGGCTGACTAAAAAGTAGCAAGTCATTAAGTAATTTAAAATATAGTAGCTGAAAACAAATACACAACAAAGAAGACAACTTCCAAGTTTTGCCAATTCCTAAATTTTGGTCATTTGCTGTTGCTACTCATAATAGTGTTTTATCTTCATACTTGCAGATAATCAAAAGCAAACTTAATCCCTTGGCATCTAAGTAACACCTGACACGGTGGAATGTCGCTGTGAGGGTGAGACCAGTTTCACCTCCCATAGAGGCTCTGAGACCCAAGCTGACAGCTACGTGTCAGCAGCCTCTCTGTGGACCAGCACTTCATATGAATGGGCTCCTCCCTCAGAAAATATTTATGTAACCAACTGGCAAAGGAATGTTCCCTGCAGGAGAGAAAGTCTCCAAAAGGTCTGATCCCACTTCAGGCACTCCAAGTCAGCAACTACTGCAAGCAGCTTGCTTGGCCCCAGATTCTCATTCCCCAGTCAGCTCCCCATAGCATTCCCCCTAGACTTAACACCTGTGCTTCCACTTCCCTTCTGTCCCACTTTCATTCTGTACTCCTTATTTTTCCAGTTAATTTCCAAACCACGGATTTCTCCTACTGTCATGTAGTTTCTTTGCCTGTAATTTTGAATACCACTCAATTGCCTGCCTTGCCTTCAAACTAGTTTGCCATTTGAGGCTTCTTGTTCAGTTTGCAAGTTTCAACACACAACCCATGCTCCCACCAGTTTCCATCTCCAATTTCCTTAATGAGGGAAGCAGCACCTTATCTAGCAAGAGTTTCTCTGCAATCACTTCCTGTTACCTTTTCTTTTTCCAGCATATTTGCCAAGTACATTGCCTTCACACCAGATTTTTCTTCAATGGCACCTTAGTCCCTAGTTCCAAACCAATTTCAATCATCTTATTCCCACTGTATTTGAATGGATCATTCAGGTTTTTGTGTCAGTGAGAAGAGGTATAACCAATATGAAATATCTCTATTTTAAATTGTGTGCTCAGACCAAACTGTATGTTCCATCCCTCAGCAGACAGAAGGCTACAACACCAGAGGTCCTTTTGTGTAAGTTTCAAGTGTTTTAGCAGAGAAGCTTTAACAGGTCTCTAAGAAGCGTAACAGATTATTTTTTGAAACGGTAGTAATTTGGGACAAATTTTTGTCTACTTTCACTAGCAAAAGCCACTTCAGTCAAATTGAGCTCCTGTTCCAAGCTAGTCCTTCCAAGAACTTCTTACAGATTTGGGGAAAACCATTCTTTTTTTCCTTGAAGTGCCCTCCTTCCACTGAATGACTTCGCAAAAAATTTGTGAAACTCCCTCAAAGAGACATTTAAGAGTCAGATGTATATTAATAAGGAAGGACAAATTCTAAGCAATAAAAATTTGATGCAAAGCTTTAGCCCACTGTAATGTTAAGACGGGTGATGTGAGACCCATCCGCAATGACAAAAAACCCCTCATTCAATGTTTTATCAGATATAAATACATTACTTAAAACAGAATCAGTACTAAAACTCAAAATTTCCTCGTCTGAAGTAAGCAAAGTAGCAGTTTTGTACCAGTGTCACCTGTCTGGCCAACAGATGAAAATATGTTTTTATTTTGTTTCACACATAAGACAGAAAGCAAAACAATATGCACTTCTTACTGGAAGGCAAGGAAGAAGGCATTACAAATTAGGACGTGTCATCCATTTGCCATCTCGAGTGTCTCAAATTATACTTTTAAATAAATCCTGACTTTACCAGGAAGTAAGCATAATGTCAGGACATCAGCAATTTCAGCAGTTAGGTCAACCATTCAGATGTCAAAGCAAGTAACTTTTATTGGGGGTGGGGAAAACAAAAGAATCTCTTTGTTAATTCAAGAGCTTCACAGTACTATCTGGAGCATAACAAGAAACTTGGAAGAAGCAGCTTGACTTTTCACACTGGGCTCACAAAAGGATTCCGGCACTTTTCACAGTAAGCATTCTGTGGTGGTGAAGATACCTTTTTACCTCACCATTCAAGGTCAGTTACCTGGATATGGAACCCAAATATTGACACAGTCATCAGACCACAGAGTCTTCCTAAGCTGGTCTCTCTCTGTATCACATCAGTCTGTGTTACATAAAGCATACATCTACCAGATCAAAGATGAAAATATTCCAGCTCTAAGGTCACGGCATGAACCTGGGAAGAATTATACTCCATTACTACCTCAACCAAAGACAGATCTCTCTTGTCTCTCAACCAAGACAAGTCTCTTACATCCATACAAATGCCCCAAACTCCAGATTCTGTTCACTCACAGCTCTTTTCTCCATGATGGATCAGTAAACTCCTGAGAAGGCTCACCACAGATGAGCAAATGTGATGTGCCTATGAAGCCCAGGGAAAATACGGGAAGTGACTAATCACATCTGTGGCTAGGAAAGTTGACCTTATCGTATGACAAGGTGACTAGAGGGGCAGAGCTCCCCTTCCACAAGGAAAGGCTGAGAGAACTGGGAATGTTCAGCCCAAAGAAGACTTTGGGGTGACCTAACTGCCACCTTTTAGTACCTGAAAGGAGACTACAAGAAAGATGGTATTTACAAGGGCACATAGTGACAGGAGAAGGGGGAATGGCTTTAAACTGAAAGAGGGTAGGTTTAGATTAGACATTAGGAAGAAATTCTTGACTGTGAGGTGCTGAAGCTCTGGCACAAGTTGCCCAGGGAAGCTGTGGCTGCCCCATCCATGCAAGTGTTTAAGGCAAGGTTGGACAGGACTTTGAGCAGCCTGGTCTAGCAGAAGGTGTCCCTGGCCATGGCAGGGAGGGTGAGACTAGATGATCTGTAAGATCCCTTCCAACTCAAACCATTCTATGACAAAAAAGATTGAAAGGTGGCTTTTACGATAAAGGTTTGTAAGTTAGGAGATTGTCTGACTCTCAGCTGAGTGAACGAATTGCATGTGTAAATGTTTGTCCACAAGAGCAGCAAGAGCTTGAATGTCTTCCCAAGGTAACTAGACCAGCAGGGGGGAGTGTATCCAGGGCTCAGCCCAGCCTAGAGGTTAAAAACAGAATGATAAGCCAAAAGAGTTTTGAAGAGAGCAATGGGCTTGAGTTGACTTAAACCCCCTTATGCCTCCCCAGGGACTGTGAATGCCCAGTGTTGTGATGGTGAGCATATCAAAGGGACCCGTAATGAGAATCACTTTTGCATTGTGCTCCAGCAACTGTCTGTGCTCTATTTCCGAACTGTTTGTCAATTAATAGCTGTACATTTTGAACAGCTAAAGAGAAGATTTATACAGCTTTTTACAAAAGACTTCTTCTTCTTCTGTCCTTGCAAAAATTTAAAACTTAAATTAAAAGGGAATCATCCTCCTCAAAGTCCCCCAGCACTGTACCAACACAACAAGACAACTGACACGACACCTAGAGGATACTTTGAAATCAAGTTCTTAGAACTCAAGGGAAATATTTATTGATCTTCTGACTGCTGTGTTTCCCTACCAGATCTAATTATTCTTCAGACAGAAACTGCCAAGAAACAGGATTTGATAGCATGGATTTTGAGCATATTATTTCATGGGTGTTACATTACAACTATTACAGTGAACAAAATCTTTTACCCTAATAACTGTGTCAGTGCAGTCCAACCTCCTTCTCAGCTAAAAAATCAAGCATTGGCATACCTAGTCTTTCTACTTCACACCTTGACAAAATGGATCAAATCACTAGTGTGTCTCTTCCAATTTCTGTTCTTCCATGTTTTACTCACAGATGTGTCAAGATGAGTAACAAGCACAGCAAGACAGCCCCCAGCTCAATACCTGCCCTATATGGAAGTACAGAGCAAGAAAACCTTTCTGTACAATAGGAGAGGTTTTCTACAAGTTAACACAGTTAATTATTAGTGTAATTCTAGCAGGGTTTCTCTGACAACATAAGCAGAACACCTGGTCTCAGGTATTCTGCTCAAGTTGTCACAGCACACGTAACATAGACTGTTTCAACTTGCTTAAATTTTTGACAAATAAAAAGGCATTTTATCACACTTTTAATCCTAAAATGGACTAGATCTTTAGAGAGATATGGAAATCATGTAAGCGCTACCATTCAAAGAACAATCATTATAAGGACACCATTACAGATTTTTGTGACATTGTAAATGATAATTATTTACAGTATAAGGAAATAAAAAATAATTGATCGTTTCAGAAGTGGCATTCTTTATGTTGTTGTTCAGCTCTTTGTTCGACTCTTTCCATGCAGCAAAGGGAAAGAGAGAAGATAGAAAATGAAACTGTAATTCTTAAAACCGGTATTTCACCATATTTTACATATAAGAGTTTATAAAAATAAGAAAATAAAGCGACTTGTCCATGGACACCGATACTCCTAGAAGACCTTATCAATCTAAACATAGGACAGCACACTGGAAGACCATCTCAATACTGGACAAACTTCAGCAGTATCAGTCTCCCTCATATTCACAGTCACTGAGAACCGGCTGCCCATCATTCACAAATGGACAATCACCAGACTTGAGAAAAGGTGGACAAAGCCAAAGCTACTATCACTGCTTAAAGAACAGGTGATAGAGTACTTCTCTAATCACAAATCTGGGAAAGCAAGCACAGCTGTCAGTTCCATAAGATTAAGTTTTTCACATCAATACTTGTGCTATCTTCTAATCTCTCACACTCCGACACACAGTTTGCCCTTCTGATTTAAGTGCTGAAGAACTGTTTGTGCAGCCACGCTGTTCCCTGACTTGGAGGACTGATGAAGTCTAAAAAAAACACCTGCCACCAAGAACAGACTGGTTTAAAACTACATCAGTATGCAGACCCAGTTCACAATACAACTGCTCAGACAAATGTGCCAGCAAAACTTGCTTAGGTGACACAGCACTGGAAGAGGGATTGCTGGAAATGCGACACAGAAACCCCCAGCCAGTTAAAGACTGTCTTGTGAAATGTTAAGCTAATTTTCATTTATTGACTAGGATGTATGGAAACACTTCTTTCATCTTGCTTTTGTCCTTTCTTACATTGTTTATCATCCAGATGGCCACTCCTGAGAATTCTTACAACAATTAAAAATCTGGCAATGCTTTCTGGCATTTTCAGATACGATGACACGCACGTATGTTCAAGATGATGTGCCCTACAAGTCTGATTTTCCTGGCTGCATGTTCTAGAACACATGCAAATGAAAAACTTCAGACCTTAAGACAGCCCTCTGAAATGAACATAATAAAATATTTCCATGCAGAAACATTCCTACCCCTCCACCTTGCCAAGGTGGTTTTGGACTGAGCCCGTATCTACCACTGATGACAGAAGAAGATGAAGAAACAGAACAATTTTGAGAAGATCAGATTCATTGTTATTTTGTTATTTTAGCATCAGTTTAACATGACTGTCACTCACATAAGAATAGAAATTCCTGATAGGAACGAAGAAAACTGCAAGAACACCCAGGATGGTTACAGAGTATAAATCCTTTCTTTCCATATGCATTTTAAGAAAGTTGTCTTTGGTGTCATAGTTCTGAAAAAAACCCAAACCAATTCTTCTTAAAATATCTAGCAGCTGTTGAAATGCACTGTTATTAAATACAATAATAAAGCAAATGTTTGAAAGTTGTTTATTAGAGATGTGTTTGTCTTGGGTATCTAATATTGGAGTGTCACATAGTGGATCACACCCACCTTTAAACACAGCTACCATTCCAAAATCCCCTCTATATAGTCCATAGCTGCCTAGTAGTAATGCTTATGGCTTTAACATCAATCAGACTGGAAAATTACCAATTTCCACAGTGAAAGAACATCAGAAACAGTTTCAAGTGATTCTGAGCCCAGCACTTTCCACAGCACAAAATCCACTTCATGTGTAACCACCTTCCAGTCCTTTGCACACAATGCAGCTCCTTCTCCAGCTCTCACTTGAGTCACAAACCAATTTCCCAACTCTGCAGAGGAAGTAATGGCTGCTCTGGCTGTAGTTAATAGCAGGAAACAGGCCAACTCTGCAGTGCTCAAAAAGGCACCTTGCCAAGGCCGCTTGCCTCTGTTCCATCACCCCAAAGCCACTGCTGCATGCTGCAGGAAAAGCTCTTACATTAAGGTGCACTGCTGGACTAACAAGTGCCAGGGGACTACTGAAACAGCCAGAAAGAAGAGGAGGTGACTAAGTTCCATGCTGTGTGATAGAAGACAGTCTTTAGGTGACTTACAGATTATTCAAAAATATTTAGAGTTTTGATATTTTGATATGGAGACCACCCCATATATGTAAAAGACCTCTCTTACCATGGATCTAACTGATTCAAAGTGTTTTTCTTACCATTACACAAAAAACACAGGAATTTTTTATCCACCCTTACCTTTTATTCCCCAGCTTCCTATACTTTACAGAAATCTTTCAACTATGCCAATTCTTCCATGTTTATTTCCAATGATGTCTAATCCAGTGTGAGAAAAAAAATCAAAGATCACAACTACTCATTACAAGTTCAAACTAAATAAGAAATGAAGAACAGATCATACAAAACAAAATTACATCTTTCAAGATGAAAGACTTAAAGAAAACACCAGCTTCTGTTGCAAAGTTCAGGCCCACACTGGAAACCCAGATGCCTAAATCAGCACACCAACCTTTTTCAAATTAAAATAACCTATCTTCTAAATATCTTCTCTGCAGAAAAAATTAAGGTAAGAGATCTGTTCCCAGATGCTACCCATCTGACTTAAGGAAAGCCAGCTGACTGTGCACAATGTATTACTGCTTTAGAGTACATGACTATTATGCCCTTTTTATTCCTCATCTAAGCTGATCCCTTGGTTTCACATTCCCAACGGAAAAGCCAAGGAAGTCTTAGGAAAAGTTAATACTTTGTTTTATAATTTAATCACTCCAGCATCTTTAACAGTTCAAAGTTCATGAAAGCAACTTTCCTTAAAACTATTTTCCTTCACAGGACAGTATCAAAAAATAGGGAGAGGCCAAAATTCTACAATAAAGGTATTGGTAAGTTGCTGACTCAGCGAATTCCAATTTCTACTGTTATGGTAGCAAAGAATTTTAATGAAGATATTATTGTATATCATTAATGAGGGAAGGATCCAAATTTCCCTAACATGTTCTTCACCAAAGAAAAGTTCTAGAACTGTGTTGCCCCACAGGTAAGGCGTGCAGTCTGTGAAGGTACTGCTCAGACCTAGACACAGGGAGGAAGAAAGAATATTCAGAATGAGGAGACAACTCATGGATATGTTTTGTCTCTTGTACGCAAAGTCCCCCCTGTAGGGTGGGATTTTCCTACCATCTTCCTCCATCTCCACCTCATCCCACACCACACATTCCTGCTCACAAGCTTTCATTTGTTTAGCTGCAAATTCCTCAAGCGTGTTACATCACTGCATTAGCAAACTTAGACATATAGTTTAAAAGTACACATTTTGACAGGACTCACTGCTAAGACTCCAGATAAATGTCTAAAAAATGTCCTGCAGAGTTTTGTTACATTATTTGCTGTGTGTTTCAAATAAATATAGGTATTGCCAAACTAGAGTAGAAAACTAGACATTTCAGTTTGCAATTCTTACAGCGGTAAATACCAGATGCCATGCACAAACAGAATAATCCTAAAGCTGACACTATCAGATATCCCAACCACAAGAAAATTCCTGTTTTGAAGTATTTTTGGAGCAATATCTAAATCAACATAAATACAAGCCATTCCCTGAAAGAACAACCCCATTCTTCCTTGCCTGTGTGTACCAGAGCTAGGAATTGTGTCACCATAAAATACGTTGGTGCAGCAATCTATTCCAACGTAAAACTGTTATTTATTTGGTGGAGTTAGTCTTCCAGTGGGTTGGCCAACTCAACTCACACAAATGCCAGATCCTACAAAGCAGCAGACAATTTAGTAAACCCTTTTTTTTTTTAATTAGCTTAGGTACAACATGAAAGCAAGCCAAGAGAGACGTGAAGTCCTTTACAAGGCAAGCAGCAAAAGCAATGGTGGAAAGGGACAAGAGGAACACGGCTGCTCCATTCATTCAGCAGCAGATTGTACTAGACTTTAGCTTGGTTTAGCTGCAAGAACTTAGCTCTTAAGAAACTTGGGCTACAGCTACACAGAGCCAGTTTAAATCAAAACAGCCCAGTATCACCCTTCACTTTTTTCCACACATGCATTCTTGTCCATTCCTGTGCAACAATGTTGTGCATGTCTGATTCAGTAACCATCTCATCAAGTTCAGCCCACCACAGAAGCAGAAAAAATCCATTTATACAGCTCTTCTTTTCCACTCATTTTATCTCAGCTTTTGCCTTGGAAATCTACAGAGTACTACTGCCACTGTGCAAAAGAAAAAGGAGTGCATGGCTTGGGTAAGCAGACACCTATTTAAGTAAGACATAAACCACAGTTAATTTCAAAAAATACTTGTTGAACTTATTTCCAAAGCGGTTTAAGCACAAATCAGTTTAAGAATTTCCTTTTAAACTAAAAAGGAGAAACTTTAATTCTACATCTCTTAACTTGTTTTTACAATCACTTTTGGACTCGTGCTGTGTTAAGGTATCTAATGTGGATCTTGAGCTGCATGCAGGCTCATCACGTGGCCAGTGATACTGGGGCTGCAGGAGGTGCTTGGGATTTTGGGTCATCCTGAGTTTCAGCTGTGAAAGAAAAGGAGCCAGCAGGGACTGCTGGGCCTACGCAGTTGGTTTGCCTTGGGAATCCTGCCACGCTTCCCATCCAGCCCTGCAGTACAGCAGAGTCCTGCCCCAAGGACTGGCTGCTGCTGAGTCCACTGAGTGAAACAATCCCACCTCCTCCCCCTTTCCCTTTGGCCACAGCAAATCTTACCATTTCTGACAGACACAAATTTTGTAAATCTCAGCATCACAAAAGTTTTACACATCTGTCTTTGGCCTGGGCATCAGCGATACTTGCATCAGTGTACTCTACTGTCAAGGTATACGCTGTGTGGTTTGTGGAAGGGACAATTTTCACATATATGCATCCCACTGTTCCGATCAATTTTCCTAAGTTTGGAAGTGTCTTTTCCACTCTACCCCTGTGAAGTAAATAATTTTAAGCTTTTTAATATCCTATGCTGAATTTTTGGTCTCTGAAGTCTCCAGCCATCTTCCTGACAGTCAGCAAGTCCATGAGAAGGATTACTGACTCTATCATCTACAGAAACACCACATTTTTGAGATTTTAAATAGCATCCTGTGATATCCAACTTGACTGTGTAAATTTAGCATTCTTCTAACAATTTAATTCAGAAATTGCCTTGGTTTTAAAGAACAAAAAAAGCTCTAATCAAAGTGTGAATGTGTGAAAAAAAAAAACAACTATTACTTCCTCCAATATCATGTATTACCTTCAGAGTTTGAGCCTTGAATTGCTAAGCTTTCAAGACAAATAAGGATAGAAAAGGAAGCAAAAGCACATTATTATCCACTGAAGATACATTCTCTTCATCAACTCCTCTATGTCATAGAAAATTTTACTCAACCTGGATCCCTCACACGGCAGTAGATAACAAAAAGGGTACAGAATGCACTGCCTCCTGGATTTTGTTCCAGGACACCTTTTCCTAGGCCAACTGAGGATTTTAACAGGGAAAATGAAACACAAAGCTTTTGCTTGTGTCCTCCAGCAGAAATCTTTATCAAAGCATGTGCAAAAGCTCTAGAAAAAACAGAACTGGAAAATTAAGAGGGAAGATTTTTCATCTCTCTACAAGAGAAAGAATTGCTTCATACACAACAATTCCCACCCCTCAGAAAAAAAACTCCCACACAATTAGACAGTCCAGACTATTTATAACAAAATTTCTATCCACAATCTTTCAGCATTTTATCTCACTCCTTTTCAAATGGTCAGTTATTTACATCATATTGAAGGAACACTTTGTATGAGAATAATCTCCCTTTTCTTGCATTTTTTCTAGTAATTTTCTTAATTTTTCTCATTCTTGTAGTACACATTCCTCAATATTAGTTTTCCAATCTGCACTACTTTTATCCCCTTCCTTGCAATAGACACAGTGGTAGAAGACATTAGACAGAAGAGAGCAGAAAGGTCCACAATTTACACTTGCCCTATTTAATTCCCCCAAAATAGACAGAAGACAGGAAAAGAAGAAATCACCAAGAAATAAAAACAGTACTGAAATGCTGAAGGACTAATTATGCATCCCAGAGCCTGCAGCTACAGTCCAGGATGGCTGTGTTCCCATTACATGCTGTCCAAAGGAAAGCATGGTCAGAGCTCAGACTTTCTGACAAGAAGTTACCTTGATTTGAAGACATCCTACAGAATTTCAATCTGAAATCGTAAGACTCCTCAAATTAAAAGACAAAATAGGTAAATAAAAGTTTAGCAATACCAGAAAAAAAAATACTGGTTTTACCATGCGTGTGTTTTATTTTTGATTGATTCATACCAAAATAGGCTATAAATTCTGACCAAAGTTCTTCCCCAGAGTCAGTTTTATGATTCCCTTCCTACGTATGATTTCCCAAAGACGAACAAGGTATACATGGCAGCCTCTTCTTCACGGCTGACGGTACTTTTATATTTTCTTCCCACACAGAATTACTCAAATACAACTTCCAGAAATGTAATTCTTCCCTGGGTCACCAGTGATAAATTTTTTGACTGATAAAGGGGAAGAGGAATGAAAGAGTTAAAGGTAAAAAATAACACTGCAGCCTCCTTACTTTAGGAAATTCAAATTAAAAAAAAGTTGAAACAAAAATTTTAAGTGTTACACAGCTTGATATTGGTGATATTAGTATCTTCCTATCACATTAGCTTACTATCTACAGAATCCTTTTACTTAACATTTCTAATGCAACTTAACACCTTGGTTTTCCTTTTTAATCACCACAGGGGAAAAAAAAGCTTATAGGAAAATAGAACAGAAATCTTGCCATTTAGTTTTAAACAGTGTAAATTGTAGTAATAGTTCAAATTATTTGATGCACATACTTTGTTTATCAGCAATGTTCTTTTTTGGAATTCACATAACTCCACATCCGTACAGAAGCGTGCTTTAGTTACGTCACATTATAACCTCTAGTTCCATGACACTCTGTATTGTTCATTGAAAATTCCTTTTAGATTATTTCCAGTGTTTTCTATTTTGGAGCCAGAACACAAACAGAAAAAAAAGGCCCTCTGAAACTCTTAAACATGACCCAAAAAGTTCAAGCACTGAAGCAAAAATGAAGCTCCATGATTTCTTATTAATTCAGTGGGCCGATAGTCCTTATCCTGGACTCACCAAAATGAAACAACCTTCCTCTCTTTTCTGCAGAGGGAAGGCAAAAATGGTTCTAATGAAAATTAGCAAACTGAACAATTATATTTGATTAACATAATAATTTTTTTTTAATGGTATGATGTATATCTATATGATTTAGATGATGAATGGTAGGTAGTCTGGCATACATGGAATTCATTATTAAATAGTACAGATGCTCCATTTCACAATCTTTTTCTAAGTACCCTTTCAGCATACTCCCAGCCTTAGCTCATTCTCACCAAGATTTCCATCCTCAATGGTCAGCACCACTTCATCCATCACCAAGGCCCGGAAATCCAGCTCCTCTTCACAGCACTTGGCCTTCAGTGCTCTCAGGATCTCCTGCTGAGGGTAATCTTCTCTGATGCGACGGTCTGTTAAGAACCACAGCCTGGGAGCAACCGAACTGCACATCTTGGACTTGTCTTGCAACCTTCAAGGTCTCCTTCCAATGGAACTGCTAAACAGTGGAGAAGATGAGACTCTGTTAGAGTACACAGGCTCCTATCTTCATGATCTCTGCTGTACTAAGTCCCACTTCCTCTGCACAAGTCAGTCCATTTCAATCGACTGCAACTTCCAACCTCCAAGAAGCAAAATAATGTCTGCACCTACTCTGCAACCAGAAGTACCAACAACAGAAACAAATCCATTTACATTCCATGGAATGTTAAATACTAGAAAGTAGGTCCTGGTCCTCATCCCAGCTTTCCTCTCCAGAAGTACATAGAGACGTAACTACACTGGTACTGGCAGCAGCATTTCTCTTTCTTGGCAGTACTAAGAAGCATGCAAAGAACAGAAAACATTTGAATGGCCATGTCTTAAGGCCAGAATTTCAACTTCATGATTAAGGTAATTCCTTCAACTGAAATAACTCCGCCCTTCTCCTAGGTACTGCTAAAACACCCAGTGACAGATGTGATTTGTCTCTTTCCACCACATATGGGAAAGAGCAGAGTGTGACAAACTCTTTATGTTGAAAAAGAAGACGAGAAGAACAGAAACTAATTAACACAGAATTTTCCAGATAGCTATTTAGGACTGATATGATCTTACAAGTATTTCACATCTGCTGCAAGATATACTTAGAAATATATTTAGTGGTATCCGGAACACATAATAAAGGAAAACCCAATGGAACAAGGAGCACCAACAAAATGTCAGGAATACAGAACATTAACACATATAAAACAAATCAAGGCCATAATTTCAGTGCTAGTCCTTTCTTGCTTCAAATCATTTTTTTTTATATCACCTTTATTCAGAAACAGCACTAATGAATTCAGGACCAAGAAGAGAACACAGTTCAAATTGAAGAATTTCAGTGGGGTTAGAACTAATAACAGCAAGGTACTGATCCTTTCTCCTTTGAATACAGAGGACTTGGGTTGTTTTCGACCAAATTTTTTTTTACTGAAATATTTTAAAAGCTGCAAAACAATTAGAGGTACATTAATGGACTACTCCTTTACATTCAAGAAAGACAAGCACGGTGTAGGAAATAAGAATTCTGGAGAAAACCAGAATGATCTTCTGTGTCACTTTTAAACTTTCCTATTAAAATAAAGAAGCAGAAATCATCATTTTCACCAATATAACTGACATGAGTTCCTAGCAGAACTGAACTCTGAGATAGAAACAGGAGTTTTGCCTGGTAGTCCTAATGACTGCTGCCAGCAGACAATGTAAATACAGAAACACCTTTAGTATATAATTCCTATCACCTGATATTACAAAGAATTTTAGTCTCTGCAGCAGGTCTTGGGACAAAAGGATTAAGTTACAACTGTAAGAACCAGCTATGTTTCTCTAGAATTAAAAGACATTTCTTTTTTCTACTAGTACAGCTTTTTCTTAACAAGAAGATAAAATTTTAAGTGGACATTTTTATTCCTGGCACTGAGAACCATAGTAACAACAAACAAAACTGTGACTTTTTCCTCATTGATTTGGTATATGAGATGCAACAATAAAGCCAAGGACTACAGTTCTTCATACTAACAGACTGAAAAAAAGCAGAAACTAAGGAAAAGACAATCACAGATCAGTCCTTGTCAGCAGTGAAGATGTTCAAGGTAAAGCACGAAAAAGAGTGTTTGCTCCCTGAAGAAAAAATGCATGTGGAAGGTTATAAAGAACATCTTTTGATCTCTCAAAGAACCTCTTTGTTCTCCAAAGCAGCTCGAAGTGAAAAGGGCAAGATGAGGCTTGGGCTGGCAATGGCTGACATCTATCAGATCCTGCCCCACTTCTGTCTCCCTCAACAATGCATTTCTGGTTTACACGGGACTTCCTGGAACAACATCCTGGGCTAGGCAGCAGGACAGGCTGCGTTTGGCAGGAATGCCCCCGCTGCACGGCCCATTCCAGAGGCGCCGGGCACTGCCCCTCAGCGCTGCCATTTGCAGAGGGGCTGGCGAGGCCGAGCAGCGCCACCTGCCGCCCCTCCCGGGCAGCGCCGCTCTGCCCCGGCCC
>VYZQ01059319.1:0-16386 GCA_013400655.1 Mystacornis crossleyi
TTTTATCCCCCCCTGGCCGCACAGTGAGATATGGAGTGAATGGAAGTTCTTTGTTTTAAAAAAATGTCAAGATGTCTATTTATGGTCCCTCAGTCCTGAAGACCCAGAAGTCCTGGCTTGTCCTGACTCTTCAGTTCCATCCTGCTTCTCTGTCAGTTCTGATGGAGAGTAGCTCTTTCGAGACTTACGTCAACTCTTCCAGCACCTCCTTCGAGGAGCAAGGCCAGTCCCCAAACAGCTTTTACCAAACACAACCTTAACTACAAATAAATTGAGACCTCTCTTTTTGAGGTCATAATCCAAAGCTTGGCAGTTTTTTTCCCCACTTCAGTGTTTTTATGCAAACAGCTCAGTTGGGAAATCTGTCCAGGATCATGGAATCATAGGATGGCTTGGGTTGGCAGGGGCCTTAAAGATCATCTTGTTCCAAACCCTGCCATGGGCAGGGATACCTTCCACTAGACCAGGTTGCTCCAAGCCCTGTCCATCACTGGAACATTTCCAGGGATGGGGCAGCCACAGCTTCTCTGGGCAACCTGTGCCAGAGGCTCACCACCCTGCCTGTAAATCTAAGCTTTCACTTGAGTTCATACAAGGTACCTACAAGTGAAAGCTTAGTACACCACGAAGACAAAATATCTCTTAGCTGCAGAACAGGAATTCAGATGTGTGTCAAGGGTTGAACACTCACACAGAAGGCAAGGATTCCTTTGGCACCATGCAAGAAGGAGAAATAATCCCATGTGAAAACGAAACTGGATCCAACAATGAGTTTTTACCTCTGCTTAATTAAATTAAGATACAGTTTCTGTGTTCAGTCGTCAAAATGCACTTCACTTACTGATGATCCCAGGACTCACCGCACCACCTGAGCAATTATATCGCTTTTAATTTGAGATGGAAAAGATCATATCTACCACAGACAGGTATTCCACACAGCCACTGCAAGAGAGGGAGCTGGGAATTGAATCCTGTCACATTGCTAACACTGAGGAGTGCACAGTCAGCCTAATCCCCAATCTCTTAATCAAGTAAATCTTGCCACCAAATGCATGAATTCTGTAAGGAGCAGATTCAAAACTCAGATTTCCATACCTAATTCCTCTTAATGGAAAGCAAGATGCTGGAGTTGCGATCCATTTTGCAGACCTCATTAAATTATCTGCCCACAGAACAACTCAGGGATTTACATACCAATAATTCCCCATCCCCAAAGTAAAATGACTTTTTAGGCCCTTGCATCTGATCCTTCCCAATCTGTAAAGTTAAATAAAGTCTTCTTCATTTGCATTGTAATGTAAATTTTATGTTGGCTATCTTATGCAATAAATTCGTGCTGGGCACGAACTTTACTCTGCTGCAAAATAACTGGGAGCAAGAGTCCAAAAAAATAAAAGTTCTGCCTTACACCTCTTAATTCAAAATGCACTTTAACCAGCATTCTGGTGCTTGATTTTGGCACTTCTCATTATGTTGTCAGCACAATTAACTTCTTATTCTTCAGTCTCAGAGATGCGCTCAGGAATCAGACAATGATTATATTTAATTTACATTAAATGCCATTAAGATCTTAATTTAAAAAAAAAAAGCCCTCTCAAATTTCTGCTTCCTGCAGCATTTTATTTTAATTTGTAATGGTAACAAGATATGTTGTGGTTGTTTTTATTATTATTATTAACAGCAGTGGCATTATTAGTATTATTATGTGTCTTTATATTCTGCTCCCCATGGAAGTGTGGAAGTTAATTAAAGGGGTGTCTCTGATGAATAAAATTTCCTTTCCAAAAGAGACCTGCATACAACAGTAAGTTAATACTCCATCTGTGGAGCTACCAAGTACCCAAAACACAAATGTAGTAAAAGATTTACCTGCCTACAGCTCTACTCTGAAAACAAGTCCTGGAAGGGTAAAAACCAGAGAGGGCATCTCCTAGGAGGAGTAACATCCCTTGCTGAGCATTTCTGCATGCACAGACACTGCAAAGACAATGCACTAAATAATCCAGGAGGTGCCAAACTGCTGCCTAAGAGTTCCCCATGGCTGCTGTTTCCTTTGCTGGAGGAGCACAGTCCAGCGCACCCGTAATCCCCAGCTGCTCACGGTTTGTCCCTTGAATGATCACCTCTCTAATTTATTTATCCAGTTTTAAAAGGAGCACTGCAAGGAGGCAGATGTGGCGGCGGCTGCTCCCTTCCTCCGCAGGGACACCAGGAAGGAACTGAGCTTCTGCCTCTGCTGCTTCTTTGAGACACTTGATGAATGACCAAGTCAACGGAAAAATAATCTGACCCCAAGTGCAGCAGCAAACACCAACAAGGGAAGGAGTTCTCTCTGCCCCACCGTGCCTGCCAATACTTACAATTACCCCAAAGAGCTTTGTTTCGCGGCTCCAGCAGGAAATGGCACTTCCACTTATAAAATAAGATGTAGCTTTATTTTATTTTCATCTGATCCCTAGCGGAAGATCAATAATGGGTTTTTCGGGTACAGATCAAGGATACCTTTGCTGTAGTGGTTTGAACATCATTAGATTTAGAATCATCTTTGGCACAGGGCAACTGCACAGCAATGAAGTAGCTTTTTGCACTTAAGAGTGGCCAAGTAGGATTGGCAAGAGTTAAGCCACATAGTTCAGCATAAATCAAAATTTCTTTTTCACAGCTGCTATAATATTTACTGCAGTTTTCTTATCCAAAAAAGAGGTAAAAATCAGAGCACTTTGAGCAGAGTACTGAGCTGCAGGATTTGTGGCTTAAGCAGAAGTAGGCTGAGCAGCTGCATTTACATTTATTCCATTGCTGCTGGAGACAGAAATGAGTAAGGGTGCATCAGATATGCAGAGGGAAATTGTTGGCACCACAGGACATCTCCTCCCTGTCTTACAGATGGATTCTGTGAAGGACTGGTGGCTGTGGGGATTGGTAGGCCCCAGCAAATCACAAATACAGGCAGATAAAACTTCCTGCATTGCCCACAGGGACAGCAATAGATCTGAAGATCCTATTCCTCTTTCTTCACCTAATAAAGGTGTTTAACTACAGAGAAAATCCAATGGAGATTCTTTGTGACCTGTAGCAGGATGTTCTGCCCCAGAATGTGGCCAAAAACCTCAAACAATGCCCTATTTTTCAGCCTACTAGTCGTGGGCTGAGAGAGGCACCATGTGCTGTGTTTTGGTGTTGAGTTCTATTAAAACCCTGGGTGAGTTACATCAACCTCTAAGAATTGTTTGTTTTGGTAGCTTTAACATGATTTCTTTAATATCGCTTTAATATAGTGCACTATCCTATCTGATACTACAATAGTAGTTTTAGCTTTTATGCTGCGTGGTAAATAATTCTGATTGAGTTCTTTTTGTCTAATCATTCATCATAATAAATAATCCGTTTTTATAGACATATATCTGATTTGCCGTCATTAAAATCTGAGGGACAAAGTTGTAAAACTTAGATATTGACAAAGTTCGGGGATAAGTGAGGATCCAGCTGTCCCAGGCTCCTCTCTGAGCAGTTTAGAAAGCAAAGGGGTCCTCTCTGCACCTCGTGACTCAACACGAGCTTCTCTAATAAACTTTGTCTGAAGCTCCCGCTCCAACCCACAACCGCACCTCCAAAATGATGCAGAGAATCCACCCTTGAGTGGTGACCCACCATTCCAGTGTATCCTACACAACCAGGAGGATCTTACAGCAGAATCAGAGAATCAGAGAGTATCCTGAGTTGGAAGGGACCCACGAGGATCATCCAAGCCCAACTCCTGGCCTTGCACAGGACAATCCCAACAATCTCATCCTGTCCCTGAGAGCACTGTTCAAATGCTCCTTGAGCTCTGACAGGCTTGGGGACGTGACCATTCCTTGACGAGCATTTTCCAGTGCTCAACAACCTTTTGGGGGAAGAACCTTTTCCTAATATCCAACCTAAGCCTCCCCTGACACAGCTCCAGACGCTCCCTCAGATCCTGTCACTGGTCACCAGTGAGAAGAGATCAGTGCCTGCCCTTCCTCTTCCCATCATGAGGAAGCTGGAACACTCATCTGTAGGGTGGAAACTTTTGACGCCTTAGATCACTGCACTTTACTGCCCACAGAAAGCCCCGAACCTCATTCTCCAGGGTGTACAGAAAACCACACTCTGAAAAGGAGACAAGAGGAGTCCTGCAACTTTATTCGAATAAAGGGAGAGACTCCACTGGAGCAGATGCCCGCGGGGTTTTCTCACTCGAGGTTTTGGATAGAACAGCCTCCTTTTATCCCAAACTCCGGGCTGCACCTTGCTCTTTTCCCCATTGCCTGAGGGAACAGGAGGATGCAGCCTTCCTGAACTGCCTACTACACATCCTCCCCCTGAACCTTGCATTTTACCCCAAAGTTCGGAAACTCAGGCTTGTGCAGACCCACTTGCCTGTTTCAGGAGTCAAGCTGTCCGGGCTCTGTAACAGACCTGCTGCCTGAAGCTAACAGAGACATCAAGACCCACTTCAAAGACCTTAGCACCCGTCCCCTCACCCATGGAATTGTTTGTAAAGACATTTAACCCACATCTTTCCTATCAAGGACTACTGGCTCTGTTTCTGCATGATGAATGCAGGGGACACCTCCTTACCTCTAAGCATTTACTGCAAATGTAAACAAAGCAGGAAGACGAGCTAGGAGGAAAGGTTATTTTTTAGAATCATAGAATCACAGTCTCACAGGATGGTTTGGGTTGAAAGCAACCTGTTATAAACGCATATTATAATACTGGCTTTTCGCAAATAATTAAGTGAATGCTGTATAATGTTAAAGTTGCTTTGCTATAAAGATATAGTGGGGTTTTTTGTAACGATAAGTAATGCCTTTATTTCTGCAGTAAAATAGCTGATTTAGTTATGCTTGTGGTAACTGGACTGTCTGCTTGGTTGGATAACATCCAGTGAATGTGGGATGAAGACTCCTGCTACTGACTTGCAGCTATCAGCAAAAACTGTCTGTGAACATCACAGACCAAGGCCCAAACTGGAAGTGATAATAAAAACTGACCAAAACCACAGCCAAGAATTGTGCATGCTCCAAAAAAGCAGACCCCAGAAGGAGCCATGCTAAACAGCTTCTATAAAATGAAAACTAGTTTGGGGGAAAAGTTTGAATATGTATAATTGTTTATGAATATGCACTAATAGTAAAGGTATGTAAAGAGTGTCTCCAAAATAGCAGGTGTGCTCTTGGCTGAGAGCCAGGGATACCCAGCGCTGTAACTTTTGCTTTATTGTTTTTGTCTTTTGATTAAACTTTTAAATTCTCACAGGAGAGTGAACCTCGTTTTTCACAAACCTTAAAGATCAAACCCTGTGCCATGGGCAGGGATGCCACCCATTAGATCAGGTTCCTCAGGGCCCCATCCAACCTGGCCTAAGTTGTTTCATTAAGTTTCACCAAGCCCTAAAGTATATTTACTGTGTTGTTACAGTGATCAAAGGAAGAAAGGTTAGATCTACTTATTCTGGCTTCAAACTGACTTTCTCAGCCTTTTTTTCCCCCCACTTTTTCTTCTTCAAGACCTAGTTGTGCATGTTGAGGAATAGTTTACAACGGAGCAAAATAAGAGCTCTAATTCTGATCTGTCAGCAAAGCCCTTTGCATAGGTGTAACTCATCCAGCAGAGTAGAAGTCAGGAGAAATACAGACTGCTGCTTCCAGGATTCAAGCCACACAATATTCTAAAATAAAAGCATCATGGATTTCCAATTTGCCTGTCACTTGAAAGTATTAGGAGACGTGGCACTATTTTTCTTACAGGAGCTTAGGGGATGCTCTGTGGCTGTGTGGGAAAAGAAGGGGAGGTATTTCAAACCCACCTGACATGGGTGAAATACCATCTGTAGAGAGGAACACGGTGTGCAGTTCTGTTGTTCAATGGTTCTGCATTAAAACAGGGATTTCTGTCAGAGAGCAGCCCTCACAAATTTTATCACAGAAGTGCAAACCTCGGCAAAATTTTTCATGGCTTTTTCAATACCTATTTTTAAGTACCTTTTTTATCATGGCTTCTTAAAATTAAATAATCATAAATAAAGAAGCAGTTATTACTGAAAGAAGGCGAATGCTTGCTCCCCTGCAGGATTTGACCAGCTGCAGGCAGCTAGTGACTCACTGACCACTACCACCAATTCAGATTTGTGTTTTTCAGCTAAGTTATCCGCAGAACAGTTTATAAGACCCCTCCTTAACCCTGCATCACCTACAGATACTTCAGCATCACCTCAGACTGCATCTGTCAAGTCATTGCTGACAGCTCTCAAAACAGGACCCCACGGGAAGCAGCTCAACAATGTCACTGCCATTAGTCACTTCTCACGTTGTTTTTCTTTCTTCCACCCATACTATTCCCAAGTAAGTTTTAATTTTAAAAGTTTCACTTTATTTCCTAATGGGAGAGCCCCTTGAATCCTTTATAACCTCCTTGCTAGCACTGAAATATATTACACCTCCCTCTTCCTCATTATGCAGTAAGCCTCTTAGCTTATGAGAGGCAGAAATTAATTTAATTTGCCATAATTTCATTTTGATGAACCCTGGTGCCTACTGATCATGATAGTATTATATTTTTTTTTCCTCCAGGTGCTGATAAACTACTTATTTCTCTTTAACTCTTCTTGCAACTTCGCTTGTGCTGAAGTAAACCATCCTCCTGCACCAGATTTCTGCCAAAAGCAGACAGATGCCTCCCTTCCCAGCCCAAGGGCCTCAGCTGCCCTCTGCGAGCTCTTAATATTCATCCGACTTTCCGGAATTGCCCCGATAATCCTTTTAGCGCCCCGAGATAAATGGCACCAAACTGTGACCGCTCTGATTGCTTTGCCCGGGCTTTCTAATTCTGTCGTGCTTTTCACATTCCTGCATTAACGGGGGGACCACGGCTCAACATCTGTCACGGAAAGGTCACCGGGATGTGTTCCTGCAGCAATTCTCAGTGGCAGAGCCGGAGGTGCCTGCAGCAATAATAGAAAGCAACTTGAGCGACACACAACCTACACAGAGCTGTTATCACGCCTTCCTGCCAGCGATTTGCTGCAGTTCCTTGCTGAAGCTTGGATTGGAGCTGTCTTTCCAGGTTTTTCAGGTTTGGAACTCGATGATGGTTAGGGTCGCTTTCAACCCAAGCCATTCCATGATCTGACGATTTTGCTTCTGTGCAAGGGTCGCTGTTTTTAGGGCTCAGTAGCAGGAATTAAGTCAACTTGTAGGGAGAGATGGGGAGAACTAAAGACTTTCTGAGTCCTGGTTGTAGTCCAGAAACACAGAAAAAACAATTATATACTGTAAAAGAGTGTTAGAAACTGGTGGAAGGTGTCCCTGCCCATGGCAGGGGGGATGGAGCTATGTGACCTTTAAGGTCCCTTCCAACCCAAACCATTCTATGATTATGATAAAAATCTCCCCCTCCCCTGGAATGGCAGAGATGTGGATGCCGTCTTAGTTTCACCCTCAAATCTATTTGTGTGTGGACTCCAAGAAATGCAAACTCCCTCTGACAATGTGCCCACTGCAGAGCAAGGGCTGGAAGCTACAGACACAAAATCCAAAATATAATGAATCCCAAGGACTTCAAGAAGATAAAAGTGATGACCGATGTATCTGCTTAAATAAGTTCACTCATAATTGATGCTCCTGTAGAGATTAGCTCGTGTGTTTCAGTGTAGGGTCACAAACATTGCTTTGAGGGTACACAGATGTGCCAGAAAGAGTCCTGCACACGCACAGACACGTATGTAGGAAAGACAGGGACAAATGGACAGGAGATAAATGGCACTGCAGATTAATGTAGTCTATTATCCTTCCTGCACTCCCTCTCTTGGTTTTAGCATTTAACATGCATTCAATACTCGATAGGGCACTGTGAAAAGCAAGGGTACTTTACTGATGTGAATGAATGATCGATCGCTTCAGCTCTCCTTGAGAAATTACAATGGAAACATTGTTCGTAAAAGAGCCAGTACTTGGAGGATGAAAAGTTTTGGTGCAGAGAGATGTAGAATTTTTTTTTTTTTTTACGGCTTTATTTGGATTTTAAAAACTGCTTTTGCTGGTTCATGTGTTATCTTGCCTCCAAATTTTTGCAGTGGTGAGAGCACGCAGAGCAAACATCTGCAAAAAGTGAACAAATCACATCAATTTCTGAGATGTAGGCATTTTCATCCCAGAAAATACATGTTTCATTAAAAAAAAAAACCAAAAAAAAAAAACCCACAAAAACACACTAAAGAGGCGACCCCCGTGTGGGGGCAGGGCACGAGNTGTGTCTATTCAGGTGTTTCAAATGATGTGCTTTAAAACCCTTGAGAGAAACCATCTTATTTAAAACAAAAAGGGTGAGGTGAAGAGGTGACCCCCGTGGGGGGGATGGGCATGAGTGGATGCGTGGGGCACGGGGTTTCTCTGTCCCTGTTCCCTGGTCATGTGTACCCAAAATTCTGTCCTCTATAGGTCAGTTTGAATGTAGCCCGCGGGAGTTCTGTACTTAAGGGAGTGTTCACGGGACCCCGGGGGGGTTGTTCCAGACCTGTTCTGGGAGCAGGTCGCTGTCGGAGTCCCTGCCGGGCTCCGGCCATGTGCGGCCAGGGGGAATAAAATCTGAAAACATCTATCAAATATCGTCTCCTTGATTCTTCCACGGGCCAAGGCTGTCTCCCAGGGAAAGGTTGCAGCCACCCCACTGCAACAACACACCATACCAAAAAACTCAGAGTTGCTTAAACCCAGGCAATTGTAATTGAAAAATGAATCCATTTCACTCAAACGACTGCGATGAGTTTTGTTATTTTGTGAAGTGAGCAAGAAATCAAAGGCAAACAAATAGCTCAAGACACTTTTCAGCTGGCTGTGGTTATTTGTGCATTTCTAGTTAGGGGCATTAAAGCACAAATGCTCCTGTGTGTATGCTTAAATTAAGTGATGTGCCTAAACCCGGTTCCTTCATCAGGATTTAAGTGAGAAGGAAAAGGCATTAGCAGCAATTGTGCCACTGGAATTGTCAGTGTGGAGCAAACAGGCTGTCTCATACAGCCGTGAAAAATGTCCACCCTTGGACTAGCAGGAAATCTAAACAGAAAGGCAATGACCAAGCAATTGTTCTGCAGCCCAAAGAGCAAAGCCAGGTGGTTTATCATCTCCAAGAAAGTCAGCTTTAAGAACCATCAGACAAATATCCAAGAGCCCTGCAGCAGGGCACAGAGACGGTGGCTTCGTGCACAACCCTGGCAGGAATCAGGTGCTGTGGGGTTCAGGAGGAAGCAGCTCAGAGAAGGAAACACATCTGTTACCCCGATCCCCAATTCCATCCCGGATTATAAATGAAGGAAATGTCACTGTAACCTTCACAGACTAAGCTGGAGGAAGGTTTGATTCACACTGGGTTCCTTAATGGAGAATATGAGGACTATGTTTCAAAACAACAGCACTGGGGACACCGGGTTTGTTAGAAATGTACTTTTTAGGCATTGTAAAAAAAAAAAAAACTTTATAAACCTCCACATCGATGTTAATAAATATTGCACTCTAAATATCAATTATTTAAGCTGTCTGTGCAATGCAAATGGGCCGGTAGTTACAAAAGGTGCTGAAGATGACAAAAACTCCACTAACAGTGAAGTAACATGCAAAGAAATCCAATATTTAGCCAACTCCTGCTCTATTTGATTTGCCTTGGTACCATCGCTGGCAGAGGCAATGGTGTAGCTTTTGGCTTCCAAGACAGATGTGTATGGATCCCACAACTTGGGTTTCTCCTGACATCTTTTTCTTTTCCGTCTGGAAACTCCATTCAGATGGGACAAGATGATTTTGGGTTTATTCACCTAGGATTTAAATGCAACTTTACAAACAAGTCCTGCTTCAAACATGGCTCATCCATAGAGTCCTTATCCCTCTAAACAGAAAAGCATCTTTTGCACCTCTCAGGACACGGACAGAGCCCTTCTGTCCCCAAAAAACACAGTCTTAGTATGCTTCATTTATGTCCCACGTTTCACCTCCCTGGTCCCAACCTTCTCTCTCACGTCATACAGAGAAGGAACTAAATTTTCCCTCTGTACCATTTCCACACCCCCAACAATATGAACTTCACAAAAACCAAACCCCCCCACAAGTTCTTTAATTCCTTAAAAAAAAAAAAAAAAAAAAATCCAAACAATTTCATACCAAGAGTTTGCTACCATACTTTTTTTAATATCAATCTCCCTAAACTTCGATGCCCAGTTCCAAATTCACTGTAAATCTCCTCAGCCCTGGTGAGGCACACCTGGAGTGCTGTGTCCAGTTCTGGATTCCTCAGTACAGGAGAGACATGGAGCTCCTGGAATGGGTCTGGTGAAGGGTTAAGAGGATGATTTGGGGACTGGAAGATCTCTCTGATAAGAAAAGGCTGAGGGAGCTGGGGCTGTTCAGCCTCAAGAGAAGACAACTGAGAGGAGACCCCATCCCTGTCTGTCCCTGTCTGCAGGGAGGGCTCAGAGCAGGGCCCAGGCTCTGCTTGGAGGTGGCCACCAATGGCACAAGAGGAACGGGCAGGAACTGATGCCCAGGAAGTTCCACCTGGACATGAGGAAAAACTTTCTGAGCACTGGAATAGATCACCCAGACAGGGTGTAGAGTCTCCATCACTGGAGATATTCCAGAGCCATCTGGACACAATCCTGTGCCCTGTGCTCTGGGATTGAGCAGGGAGGTGGGACCAGATGACCACACTGTGGTCACTTCTAATCTGACCCAGTCTGTGATTCTGCATTCCCAAAACATTTCCCCAACCACATCACCTGAGTCAGGACACGACCTCCTGCCCCATTAGATCTCCACACTCTTACGAAGCACGGCCACTCACACCCCTCACCTGTCCAGCTCCAGCAACTGAGGAAAGATTCCCACTCAGGACTTCTCACTCTGGTTCTCTGATCACATTTTCCCTGATAGGGGATGTCCAAACCACTTCCTCACTCACCAAAAAATTCATCCCACGTTTACACCCACTATCGTGTCCTGAGCCAGACCTGAAGCTCTCTGCCTGCCTGGTATAAAAATACTGGGACCAGAATGGGAAGCTGCAAACTGCTGCTGCTGGAGACAGAATAGAATGACCTCCATGACTCCTTCTGAAGGTGATCACTGCTCTGGGAATGACTCTGACTGCTCCATGTCCTGCAGGTTGGGGATGGCTGCTCTCACCAGGGCCATTCCTGCTCACACTGACTCTGTTGTACCTCCCTGACCAGCTCCCTCAACTCCACAGCGAGAGCAAACATCAAATGCTGCACAACTTCGCTTTTTGTTTGTCTCCTCCACCTCTTCCTCTCCTGGAAGGGATTTTGGAGTACAGTGCTATGCAGAGAGGGAGGTCAGCTGGAGGAAAGAGACATTTTAAAGTACAAAGTGAAGCGTAAAAGTTGATGTTGGTAACAATGCTGGCGCTTTCTGAACACACTCCCTTAAGGCACTCCCTTAAGGCCAAGACATATTTTTCCTGATTTTTTTTTTTTTTTTTTTGAGCAGAAGACAGGAGAACAGACAAATGTGATCATAATATAAGGCAGGAATCAGCTTTAAAATATGTTTGCTTGAGAGCAGGATTTTTTTTTTGTTGTGGTTTTATTTGCTTTCATATTGCACTTTGTTCTCAAAAGCACAGAGATGACTGGAAGGAATTGTGCTGGGAAGAGAAATGGATCTCAGCAGCCTACTTACCACCTATTGCTCTATCCCTTATATTTCATGTGCCTCTTTAAATCTGACATCCCTGCAAGTTTCTGAACATAAGGGCAAGCTGTGAAGTACAAGGCAAATTAATATATTTATCCCGCACAGAGTGCAATACACTCAAAATATAGAGTCTAAATCTCTAAATACTTTTCTTTCTCCTTCACTGTCCTTTCCACTCACCTTACATTTCCCTCTGCCTGGCACTGCTTTTTGAGCAACACTTTAATTTAGCAGGCAGATAGATGTATCTGTCTCTTTTCAGGAATGATTACGTTTCCAAAACAGGCAAAGTCTTAAAAGAAATGCCACTGGTGAGACTTCTCTGCTCATCAGCCCCACATTTCATTACTTTAAAGATCCTTCATGCTCTCTGGTGACAATAATGCATAATTTCCAGCGTGCCAGAAGCCGCTTTTCCCCACCACCCTGCAAGTGACATCAGACCATAAAGCAGACGAGCACTTAGATTACAAAAACACAAGGCACTTTATTGGCCCATAAAACACCCGCTAGAGCGGCCATGTGAATGAAGACCCCATTTTGTGGGGCAATAAATTTTGCACTAGCACCCAAAAGGCGCTGCTATTACAGGAGTTGTGCAAATCACCATCCCTGGCCCATGACAAAAATCCTCAGGCTGTGGCCAGGAGGATTTGTGCCTCTACAACAATTAAAATGCACCACTGGCCATCCAAAAAATTAAACTTCAAAAAGATTCTGCCCTAGTACGAAACAGGTACAAGTAGATAATAAAAGGATAAACAAACAGAATAAAAGACCTGAGGAAGTCCATTACAGATCACCAGGCTCTGAGGTTTGTTTCAGGTAAGGCAAGTCTCTCTTTCTGCTGGCAGAAGGCAATGGATGAAGCATTTAATGAACTCAGATACAGCAACTCTCTGTTTACAGGGAGGACCAGCAGAAATATCCAAGCATTCCAATCCATTCAGATGTGAAA
This sequence comes from Mystacornis crossleyi, assembly GCA_013400655.1. NCBI lineage: Eukaryota > Metazoa > Chordata > Aves > Passeriformes > Timaliidae > Mystacornis > Mystacornis crossleyi. The sequence goes on from VYZQ01059319.1 coordinate 12,688, forward strand.
ACTGTAAGCCCCGTAATCAGAAACCTCTGCAGCTGATAGCAAATCTGTTCTCTAGGGGGAAAATGGATTCAGCTTAAGAACCGCTGTTAAGAGTCCAACGCAGGTGCTAGAAAGAAAATTACCTGATGAAAGATCAATAATGTTTCTCTTCTCCCTGAATCGAGGCTCATGTGCAGAATAAAAAATTCCACAGACTGATTCTCTACCACCTTGCTTCAACATGAGCCATTGTAAACGTAACCAGGGTAGAAAATTACATATTTAAAATCATGTGGTGAAAATCACTTTGCATTTGTGCAGGTAGGGACCCAAAAAGAGAAGAAAACAGAGGAAGTCTCACTCAGTGCACCGTAAAAGCAGATGGAGCAACCCAAACATGTTTCCTTGCAGCCTTAGTGCTTAAAAATAGGCTTTCATACAAAATGGTTAAGTGCACTAGGTTTATGCAACAGCTGCCAAAAAGTTGGGCACATGGATCCAGCTGACAAGTTCCCTAAATGAATTCAGCAGCAATATCCATTAAAGGACCAAAGCACCACAGGAGAGATGCTACTGAAGCATGTGACTGACCTCTCCTTTTGAAATAAAAGGATTTTACATCAAAACAGATTGGGCTGAAATGCAAGAAGCTAAAGGGAGTAATCCTAAATATATATTTTTTCCTTTTCCTTCCTGAATGGACAGAAGAGCTTGTTTAACTGAAAATGGACTTCTGGAGTACAGTGAAAATCTGGAGGATTTCAGACACATGAGATCTTGGGTAAATGGTGATGGCTCAGCTGTTATGGAGCAGAAAGAGATTTTTCCCTCCTTGTCAGCTCACTGAAATCTCTCAGTTGGTATGTGCTGTGGTAGCAACAGGAGGCTGCTCCAAATGTCAGCTCCAAACTTCCGGGCTGCTTTTGAGTGATCTGAATCAATAATCCCATAACTTTCTAAATAAAACCATTGAAATGAAAAGTTGGGGTTAATTCTTTATATGTAAGTGCCCGCCCTTGGGTCACAACGTTGCCCTGCAGTGCTCCAGGCTGGGGGCAGAGTGGCTGGAAAGGCATTCGTTAGTATCCGGCGTTAATTTTTTAACTGAGAGAAAATCAGTCAATATCAGATTTTCCAAATCCCAAACCATTTCTTGGTTTGTTTGTTTTTTGTTTTTTCCAGGACTCTTCCCAAACGAACAAAACACAAACACTGGGTGAGACCCAGACTCATAACTACTGACGCATGTGACAGCCAAGCCACCCATCCAACCACATTTTATCCAGGACTGCGTCACCCTGCAGGCACCAAAACACAGAGTGTGGCTCTCTAGTTACTTGAAAGCCTGCAGGAATTTAGTGGTTGTTCCTACTGTGGGTTTAGAAACACCAGCTCCGTGGAGACAGGCAGATTTCCTCCCCTTAAAGCCCTTCTGCTCTCCAGGCTGATGGTTCCTGCACAGAGAACGCCACAAATCAGTTCTGCCGTCAACCCACAGGTTGTACAATGTCTTCTGGCTGGAGCATTCACCTGGATCCCTTCCCCTTATCCCAAAATTGCTGAGAAGATACGAAGATAATCGAGCTGGAGGCATGAAGTCAGCATGGGTAAGTGATAAGATGTTAATGAATCCCATTATTTTCCTTAACTGAGGTCTATTGTCACTTGAGGCTCCCAGAAGCCTGATCAAGGTTGGCCTTGTTCTTGTTGTTTTCCCAGATGACATCCAGAAAACCACCCCAAGCAACACAATTCTGTGATGTTTTGAGCTCTGCCCATATTACTGGATTGATGCTTTTCCCCAGAATTTATCAGCCCTTTCCTTTGACCCTTCATTCCAAGGGTAACTGAGGGTCATCTCTGGTCAAAAAATACCAGAGTTTATCAAAATGTTTGGAAAGCCCTGAAATAACCATGCAATTTAAATAAAATATTCTTTTTTAAAATTAAAAATCACTGCTTCCTGATTATCTACTTTCCCTTATTAATGATAAAAAATTAAAAGAAATTAATTCATCATTGGGTGGCACAGCTAATAGAACTGGTGATATTTTTAGCTGCATTGCCAAACAGAAATGTTCTGCCTGTACATTCCACCCTGCTAGACCAACATTTAGCTGGGTATTTTGGGGCTGGGGCTCCTCTAAGCAACTCCATCAGACCATGGTGCCCACGGTGGTCCTGGACACAGCTGCAGCCAGTCCCAGCCCTGCCTGTTCCTGTCCCTTCGCTGTCACGGGCACTCACAGCTTCAGCTCCGCAAGATTTCGGCAAATTTTACACCCTTGGTGTGATAACAATTTTGTGCCACAGAGGTGCCTGATAATTTCTGCTCCCACTTGTCACCCAGATGGGTCCTTGCCACCTGCTTCTCCTTCATCTGCAGGCGCGGGGCAGGGTGGTGCTGGAGGCTCCTCTTCCTCCTCTCTCCAGCTACGAGGACACTTTTTCTTCAGGTGGCTGCTGAAGAGGGCACTCAGCCAAGAGCTCCAAGGAGCCTCATGGAACCTCATGAGGGGCATCTCACTCTCAGTGTGATGCTGGATGTGCCTCTCTGACACAACATCCCTGTCACTCCAGCAGGATCTCAGGTTTAGTTCTCGAACACTTTCCCTACCAAAGAGACTTGGAAAAAAGGACCCTTTTACTAATTCTTACAGAAGATAAAAAATCTCTATCATGCAGGATCTTATCAGCTCTAAAAACCTCCATAAAGGAACTTGCTGAATCAGTTGTATTCCTTTGATTACTCCACATCAATCTCTTGCATAACTGTATTAATTTAATGCCACTTCAGAAGTATGCTTTATTATTATTATTTTGGAGGCTGGAAGATGTCAGAGATAACTACAAAGAAAGGTCTTTGGGGCTGTCTCACTGAGAACAGAAAATAAAACCAGAAATCCACAGCAGCAGCCTTTGAACAATGACACAAAATCAACCTGTCAAATGTCTGGATGTGTGGCAGAGAACCTGATGGGGGAACTTTTTTCTTAATTAGAAAGAATATTTTGCAGAAATTTCCCTCTTCCCTTCTGCCTTCCCTCCCTGGAGATCTGATTTTTAACACTCTTTTACTCTTTCCCAGCCAGCCTGGTACTGTCCAGGACAGTAAAATTAGGATCATAAAAAGTTTACCAGAGTTTAGACAACATTCCTTGTTAGAAGAGCCCAACAGTTCAGTAAGAGCTGTTGTCTCTTGAGAAAATCTGTTTGCGGATGGGATGGTTGGGGGAAATTCAAGGTATTTCAGTTAATTGTTAAAAACACGGAGCATCTTAGAGTCTCTCTAAAGCCACACAGATGTTAAGTAATAATAATAAAAAACTAATAAAAGTGTGGGTTCAGGAGAAAGCACTGACCATAACAAAGCCTATTTCATATATGCTGGCTTTTTCGATGTTCTCTATTCAGCAAATCATTTTTGTTGTTTTTGTTGTTGAAAAAAAATATTCCTTACTTGCATGATAAGACGAAATTTAACACTGTAACTGCACTAGCTGATATTTGTTCAGATGTTGACTGGAGGAAAAGATGATTTTTTAAAAGCTTGAGGAAATAACCTTAAAAAGATGTTTTCCTACCCTGCATTTTCTGTCGGATTCCTTTTTTTTTTTTTTCTGCAAAGATCCAAAAACTTAGGTCACCCAAGATTGCTCCTTTCCAGCCAAATATCCAACTGTCTCACATCAGCTGCCCCTTTCAACACTCTTTTTTTTT
>VYZQ01059319.1:16480-31946 GCA_013400655.1 Mystacornis crossleyi
TTTTGTTTTCTATTCCACAGTGGACTCCAAGGACAAGCTTTCCTCCACACTGAAAGCACTGGCCAGGTGCACACCGCTCCCACACAGAGCACAGCACTTGTTTTTCCTTTTACAGCACTATTTCAAAAAATGCATTCATGAGCCAGGTTACTTCTGTTTGAACATTTTGGCTTTTCTGTTTCAGTTCCCCTTTCTGTTGTACGCAGAGTTAATTTCTGCTTCCTTTCTCCTGTTTTCTGAGCCTTGTCAGTGGGGGTTGGAGGTTCATCCAGCACAGCAGAATGATGCTCTCATTTGGGCTCTCGCTGCACTACAAATGCTGGCAAACAGTATTGAAATCTCATTTTAGGACCAAGATGTAATTGGGTCTGAACTTACCTCCGGTCTTACCCTGACGTAATTCCATTACCTTTAATGGAATTACTCTCGATTTGCACCGCTGTCTTGAATTGAACTTTTGCTTTTCAGGATTTATATATCTTGTTTTCCTACCATTTAAAACAAGAAGCCAGCCAAAGTCATTTCCAACTCATTTTCCCCTCCCCAATAAATTCAGGCATTATTACAGTTTATCTCTGTGACCTCCACTTGCTCTTGTGCATCATCTATCTCATTATTCATGGTTTCTGCAGGACATTGCATTCCATTATCTTCTATTAATAATCCGAGATGTCTGAGAACAAAAGGGGGCAGGGTTCTCCAGAATACACCTTTCTGGCCTTTTTACAAAATTTCTTACTCATTTCCAGCTGCTCTCTGCCTACAGCCTCTTCTTTATCCTCCTGAAATTTGTGTTCTATCCTTTAATTATGGCTTCCCATGACCCACCTTGTGACTAACGAAAGGAAGATGCAAAGAAGCACTGCAGACAATTTGTGACATAGCAGAAACATAAAGAGACATTTGACATGGTCCAGTCTTTAGCTCAGTCCAGGTGGGAAACCACAACTGGTGATGTGCTGGGTGATCAGAAAGTGAGAGGTGGGAGAAAGGCTTCCAGTTCATTATCAAAAACCATTATTTTGCCCGCACTCTGTAAATAATATTAAATTATTTAGCAACATAGTGGTGGATAAATTTTTTTAAATTAAAAAGAAAGGGGGGAAATAAAATAAAGGAATTAATATATCTGGACACAGTCACCAAATGGGAATATTCCAATCAAATACAGGCAGCTCTATGTCTTGGCTGACTAAAGAGCATTTTTGTGTGACCAGCAGAGTGAAAACACCTCTGCTGCAAGGTGTGAATCCCTCTCAGTAGGAGAGGAGACCTTCTCAGCACCAGCTTCTGCCCATCTTCACAGAGTGGGAGCATTTTCTCCTGTTCTGGGAGCATCTCCTCAGAAAAATGAAGCTCAAAAGTCTTTCTTGCTCGACCTCTCATTCATTTCACAAGTGGAGTCAAATGTGCACAGCAAAGACTTGGTGATGGGTTTCCCCAGTTAAGCACATTCAAGTCTGTTTGTTATTTTTTTTTCTGTATTTTTTTTTGTGTATTTTTTCTTTAATTTTTTCTGATGTCGACTTCTTACCCTCTCTTCTTTTCACTCCTTTCCCTGATAGACTTAAGAGCTTTTCCCCCTTGAAGGGGCTTATACTCTGTAACAAGTCAATTCTCAGCCTCATTTCTAAAAAAAATTAAAAAAAACCCCTCGAAACAGACTGTGTTACAAGGTTCACTGAGCAACACCTTCTTTTTTTTAATAGACCTCGATTATGTCTTGTGTTTTCTCAGGATCTTTTTTTATTCTTTTACCACAAATTGTGAACACTGAAAAAAATTCCACTCTGTCCTGCTGCATAATTCCTTAGTTATACAGAAAGACAAAAAAATCATCTTCCTTTTGCAAACTCACTAGTGAAGTGTCCATACCTGGGAATGCCAATCCTGGGAATTCCTGCTGAGTTTGTTGGCCCACATCCGGTCACTGCTTTGCAGCATGCACCAGTTTTAAAAAGGGTTCAGATAATTTCTTTTTTGCAATGACTTTGTGCCTGGCTCTGCAGGAACACGCTGCTGGGCAGGGCTCAACTAACACAGCTCTCCCAGCCTCCTCGGGAACTTCCCTGGCCTTTGTGCCAACTCTGAATTTTAGTAGAAATATTTTCACAGCCACTTACCCCTGACAAGAGAAATCACTTATGAAGATCAGGCCTGATAGCAAACACAGAGAAAACCCATTAGAAATGCTCAGTTTTGATTTCAGTTAACTTTGCAGAGAGCCGTCACACTCCTTATCCTGCCTTTCAGACTCAGTAGACCGTGGAGGAAAACTCCTCTTAGGTGTGTCTGTGCTGGGAGAAGAGCAGAGAGATTTGGGTAATAAGAATGATGGTTTTAGGTGACAAGGGAGCGTTTAGTTCTTCATCAGAGAGAGACGTGGGCATTTATCCTTCTCCCTCTAGTACCCTTTTCCTTGAAAAGTGAAGCAGGTTGTACAAGCCAGAGGAGACACAGTATATCCCAGCCACATCCCAGTGGCACCCTGGAATTGTGTCAGCAATGGTGTGGGCAGCAGGACATGGGATTGTCCCCCTGTGCTGGGCACTGGGGAGGTCACACCTCGAGTGCTGTGTCCAGTTCTGGGCCCCTCATGACAAGAAGGACATTGAGGGGTTAGAATGTGCCCAGAGAAGGGCCAAGGAGCTGGGGAAGGGTCTGGAGCAGCAGGAGCAGCTGAGGGATTTGGGAGGACTCAGCCTGGAGCAAAGGAGGCTCAGGAGAGACCTTATCTCTCTCCACAACTCCCTGACAGGGAGGTGTAGCCGGGTGGGGGTGAGGCTCTACTCCCAGTTAACAAGTGACAGGATGAGAGGACACAGTCTCAAGTTGTGCCAGCGGAGGTTTAGATTGGATATCAGGAACAATTTCTTAACCAGAAGGGTTGTCGTTGTTAAAAGCAGCCCAGGGCAGGGCTGGAGGCACCATCCCTGGAGGTGGAAGTGGCACTTGAGGACGTGGTTTTGTGGTGACCATGGTGGTGACACTGAGTTGGCAGCTGGACTTGATAATCTAAAATTCCTTTTCCTATCTGAACTGTTCTGTGATTCTCTGTCTCTGTAACACCACACGTGTACAATCCATGCCAGACTCCTGATGCACATCTCACCACAAGGGTCAAATACCCTCACAGCCCCGAAACGACTCTGCCCAGGCATGCGATTGGCTGAACATCCTTCACGAGGGCTCAGTTCCACAGAAATCATCTTCTGCCTCCACAGGAACCAGGGATTAACGCCTCGATATTGCATCTTCACCTGCAGCAGGCAGTGAGGAACATGGGCTCTTTGTCCCCTCCACAGACAAATTATCATTCCTGGGACTAATGAGGAAAGTGGAAGTGTCTGCTGTGGGCAGCACCAGGACATGGAAAGCAACACATCTCATAGTGCACAGCACGCTGCTGAAGAGCTGCTATTATGGACTACCAGCCCAACCCAATTAAGGGAATTTAAGAATCTTAATTAATGTCACTCAAAACCTTAGGTATTAAAATCCACTTGCAGAACAATAAGGGTGAAAATTCTTCATTTATTCTGTGTTTTTTCTGCTATATGTTTCTGAGGTCAACTTCCCATTAGATGAGAGCATCAATCCTTGCCAATTTTGTTATGCTTCTTCACCAACCTCAGCCAAAATTGGAGCGATCTCTCAAGGAAACCCTAAAAAACCCTTTGATGTCTGTGTTTCCCTAGATTTTGCAAGGACAGGGAGAGCATTTCCTTCTTTTTCTTCTTACTGAAAAGGGATTATTTGAATTGCTGCTGATGCAATCCTGTTGATTTACAAAGAAAGTCCACAAAGAGCCGACCCTCAAGTTCAGTAAAATGAGGAAAAAAATCCACCAACAAATTAACACTAAACCAAACACCAGGTTTTTTTCAAGCTGCCTCTCTGGCAAAGCCTCCTGTCCATCCCAGAGTTTCCACAGCCGCCCCTCCAGCCGCGCTTCCTTTGAAATCTGCAGGGTGAGAGCTTTTACCAGCTGCATAATGGAGTTTAACTGTTCCTTCTGGTTAGTCAGAGAAAAAAGCAGCCTGAATCCCATCAGCTTTGGGAGAGGGAGGTTATCGCTGCGCAGTTACACCTGTGGGACCCAGCCACCTACTTCTAAATACTTTAGAAAATAGAGTGTTACCCCTGGAACCTTTGTTGGCTTTTTTGTTGCTGCAATTACTGAGTGCAGAAATAAAGGTGCTGCTAATGCTGGGGTAAAGTGTGATTCCACTTCTGACTGACTTCACATTTCTGCTTTGTCTTTTTTTTTATTTTTTCCCTAATGTTCTCCTTTATGCAAGACCTTGAGTATTTATTTTGACAGCTTACATTATTCAGCAAGCAATTAAACTTTCAAATGTATTGTGTTCTCATAGCTTAAAATAACTTTGGCAACATCAGTAGGGTTTCTCAATCCCCCACACAATGCAGATAAAGAACTTCTCTGTTGTATTCTGGGGGTTTTTTGGTGTGTTTTTTTTGTTTTTTTTTTTTTTGTTTTGTTTTTGTTTTTTGTTTTTTGTTTTTTTTTTTTCCCCAGGTTGCTTATTTTAACCAAATACAGTATTTTAGAGAGTCTTCATGTTTTGACGTCCTTACACAAACCAGGCAAATACTACCATGGAATTTCCCCCCAAAAAAGTTAAATTGGCAACAGGTAAATGAAATGTGATATAGGATAATGGAAGTAAACAGATGGGAGTGTGAGGAACAAACCAGATTGCTCAGCTCCATAAATTCCTCTTGTTCATGGCTCTGCCTGTTCCCTGCACTCTCCTGTGGAAGTTTATGAGGGGTGGGAGAGAGTAAAATATTTCCAGGATTCAGTTAAAAGAGAGAATTAAAATAATTGTGAACACCCCCAGCTCTCCCAGCCTGTCTCCAAGTAGAGGTTTTCCAGCCCTTGGAGCATCTTTGTGGTCTCCTCTGAACTCGCTCCAACAGGTCCACATCCTTCTTGTCTTGGGGCTCAAAAAACAAAACTTCTTCTTTGTTTGAAGAAGTCCTTTGAAGAACCCGAGGAAATACGAGCTACCAGACACAAACACTTTTTTCCACATTTCCTAGTACAACTCCAACTCCGGTTTAATTCTTTTACTGTTTCTCTAAGCCTCCACATTTTGCCAGCTGAAAAACAAGATTTTGTGTCATCCAGTCTTCCTTTTATGCTGGCAGTCGCTGCCCACGGAAGAGCCACCTCTGCTCACTGCCAAGTGCTCACACTGCTGACCTGCTAATTCACAGAGAGCCTTCAGCCAGCGAGTTCCTGCCCAATTCCAGGACAATGGCAAGGCTGCTCCTCCCACCAGATAGTGCCTAAGGAGAGCTAGGATGGCTTTTAGACATTCCTGCTTTTAAATGGAAATGGCACGGAAGGCATCAGGGAAAGTATAATGCCAGAGTTTTCAGCTCCACATTGTTGTGGAGAGGAGAGGGGAAGGGAAGGGAAGGGAAGGGAAGGGAAGGGAAGGGAAGGGAAGGGAAGGGAAAGGAAGGGAAAGGAAGGGAAAGGAAGGGAAAGGAAGGGAAAGGCAGGGCTGCATGAGATACACATACTGACATTCTATGGTTATTATTATTTATTATACCATTCAATATCCCGGTGATGTTGGACTGAAGGCCTCACACCTGGGAGTGCACTGAACTACTCATTACAGTTGTCACCACTCCCTGTAAACACACCTCAGCTGTCTCTGCTCGACAGAGCAAGAATTAGCTGCTATTTTTTTCCCCTCTGCCATTTAAAGTAGACAATCTCCTTTTCTCCCTCCAGTAACCTCTTCTCCGCAGTAATTTACTGTCCTACGCCTCTTGGCTTCCACCACCCAGTGCCAGAGGAGAGAGGCAGGCAGTGCTTCAGCTGACAGCCTTAAAATCTGAAACTTGCCTTAGATTTTCCATGCTTTAAGTTACGTGTTCAAGTGAAGGGAAGGTTTTGCAGAGCAGCTTGCAAGTTCATGCACTGCAATCCAGTCCGACCCAGGAACCACAGCAGCCCCAACCACCCACAGGAAAAGGAGGTTTTTTATTCCAGAGTACTCAGGACAATCTCCCTCCTTTCCCAGGGTAACAGATAGTAAATTGCTGTGGTTGTTCTGGTCTGAGAACAAATGTAGGACACTTTCAGGCAGAGGTAATCTTTTTTCGTCAAAACAAGTGGTAGAGCTGGAAGAAGCTTTAGGCCTACAAGACAGTTCCTGTACAGCTGAAGGAAACTTATCTATTTTTACAACTCTGACACTTTGTCTTATAAGAGATGCCAACTCTTTAACACCCAGACTAAGCTAGGCCAGGTCGCCCTCAACAGCACAGTGCTGAAATATCCATCTTTCCAAGGCAAAGCCTAAGCTTGGTCTGCTCACACAATCCTCCTCCTCCTCATTTTATGCCCTCAAAAAGTGCTGCTTTTCTGGCTTGCTTTGCAAACCCAGCATTAAAGGCTGCTGCCGCACGCAGCATCACAACTCTGCTTCTCCTTTCCATTAATACAAGTAAATTAACAGGAAAAAAAAGCGCCACCTCTAATTTGAGGATCAGCAGAGGAAACTCATTTGCAAAACTGGCAGGTCCCCCTCACCGCCTTGTCCCCTGTGTAGGAGGTGGTGAGGCAGGAGCAGGGATGTCACCACAGCTCAGCCGTGCGTGGAGGGGAGGAAGGGGTGCAGCGTGCTGGGGATCTCAAATTTGGTCTCTGAAAGGCAGAGTCACAAGGCAAGGTGACAAAATCGTGGCATTCTGGATCAGCCACGAAATTTGTGTCCATCCCTGCTGGCATGTCGCAGCCTTGGAGGAAGTGGGAGATGGTGAGAGACATTTTGAGGCAGCCTGGGAATGTGTAGTTGGAGGGAATGGTTGGTTCCTTGAGCCCTGCTGATTTTTCTTTGCTGTATTCACCACTCTGAACACTTTGAATCCCCAGCAACATCCTCAAATTAAACGAGCTTTACTCCACCAAGAGCTGCGTTCAGCCCACAGGGCTTGTTTAGGTAAAAAACCAGCATTCCCATGGCTGGAGCTGGCTATGATCAATCTGTGGTCTCCTTGGAGACACTTCCCATGGAATGAAAACAGCGACTCACTGGGCTGCAGGAGTGTCCCTCTTCCCTCCTCTTCAGAGATCAGCACCATCCTCTTTGTCTCCTGTGAGCACACACTGGGGCTCCCATTTTGACACCACATTAACTCACAGTGGGCTTTGAAGTAGCCCCTGGGGAGGAAAAGCCTTTTCCTCCCATCTCCCTCAAAGAGTGTGTTATGGAGGTCAGTCCCAATAAATCCGTTTGCACATCCCAAAGTGATTGATCACCACCCAGGCTGTCCTCAGACAAGTAATGAGCTACCAGCGTTAATCCAGTGTTCGTGACAGAGAAAGTTTAATTAACAAATTGTATTTTTATATGAAATTATAGATTCAGTGTGTGCAGCTGATAATTGGGAGTTTGAATACCGCCCTACCAGGCAGAGAAAGACAAAATGTTTTTAACTCTCATTAGTTTAATCATCTCCCCATAGTTTAGTTCAGTGCCAGGACAATCAAAAGACTTAGGAGAGGACAGTGGAAGATCTTTTGAGGTAAATCAAGAATTGCAGGAGGAATTGGAAGAAGCACCAAAAAAATGAAGGAAACTCCAGGAGATTCCCAGAAGGTAAAAAACCAAACCAAATCAGAAAAAAATCAAACCAAACAAAAAAAAAAGAAAAACGAAAAAAACAAAACAACCCAAAACAAAAAAAAAACCCACACCCAACCAAAAAAACCCAAAACCCAACAAACAAACAAAACCAAAAATCCCAACTCCCCCCAAAAACAGGGGTGAATTAGAAGCTGTGAGAGGGAGAGGAGCATTATCCTGCCCAAAACCCCAAACATCTCCATCAACCATCTCCATCACTTCATGTCTATTTGCCACTTAAAAACGCAAAGGCACAATCCAGTCTGGGAAGATGGGACAAAACACAGAAAAGCACAAAACTGAATCCCCAACAAAAGGGTGGGTAAAAACTAAGTTAAATCTGTGTTACTGGGAGTTGCACATGAGCAGTATAATCCTTTGGGCAGGAAAATGTTCTATTAAGAGGAGAACAGGCAGGGTGAAGAGAATCTTTGCACGGAAAAATGACAGAGCTGATGTTTTCTGTTTGATATTTCCCTTTAACGGGAGTAATTTCAAATTTATCAGGCATAAAAAATTAGTGACCATTGCCTACACCCCAAATTAAAAAAAAAAAAAATCCAGCTTTAATTAAATTAAGCAAGTCCTCAACATTCTTTCTCTATGGCACATCTTTCTGTTCAGGGACAGATACCTGTGAAAATATTCAATATTATGGCAAAGACAAAGAAGAAGAAAAAGAAGATCTTTTTTTTTTTTTAATTAGTCACACCAAAATTTGCTGTTTCTGCTTGCTGGTCTGACTAGGAAAGTAGCCAGAAAATATGATTTTCCCATCGTTTAGCAAAAAGCCACAGTTTTTGGCCTGACCTGACAGTGCAGGGTCTCAAGGACTGGTCTGAACTTGTCTTGAGCTGAGCTCATCTGAACTTATTTCAGCTGCACGATTCAGTCTGGACGATTGCCACAGACCAAACTTGTTCTGGTTTTGCGTCAGCTCACAGAAATAACAGGTAACTACCCTGTGTAAAGCCTGGATTAGAATGAGGTGTGGATGGGAGCAAGCACAGGAGAATAGCATCAATCCCAGACTGTAACACAGCTCACCATGGTCCATCACTGCTCACGGCAGCAGTGCTGCCTTGTGAACCAGGTAAGGACTTCGGGGAAGGTAAGGACTTTAATTTAGAGACAAAAAAGAACAGAAAACTTGAATAAGTGGGAACCAACCAAACAAAAGTACTGGCAATAACAATTTTAACTGTATTATTAATTAATGAACTGTAGCAATAAATAACTTGAACAATAAGAGTGTAAAAAAATTCACTGGACTAACAATAAAACAATAAAACTTTACTGAGAATAAAACCATTGTGCTCCCTTCTGCCCCCAACAAGATCTGCGGAATAACAAAATGCACAACCCTGTGGTGGTACGAGGTTGGGATGACTGGAAGATGCCAGGGACACACTGCCAGGAAAATTGATGGGATTGATCTGCTGGATCCTCCAGTCCCCAGACGACTGCTACAGACCTGCCCTGAGAGGCACAGCCCTGCTCTGGAAGTGAAATACTGATCCTGACAGTGACTAAAACACCTCCCAGCAATCTCTCTCCTTCCTACCACTGCTACAGCTGCTTCTGGCACAGCCGCTGCCCCTGCGAAGCAAACACTGTGGGACTTTTACACACCTTGTTTTGCTATTCAAAGGACTGCTGACTAAAACCGCAATAAATACCAGGAGCTCGGACAGCGCTGCAATGGAGGCAGGGTGGAGATAAATTTAGGGATGTGCCAAACCAAATGCTCAGGCTGTGATGAATTATTTGAAGCCTGGAACTTCACTTGTAATATTTTACCCAGAAACACTGGCTTTAGTCAAGAACTCGAGTCAAAGAGCAAATTTAAGCCTGGCTACTTCCCCAGGGTGAAGGGTAAACCAAGTTAATTTTAAAGAGCATTTGTTGTCAGAGTATAATATAATTTATTTTGTTTGTTTCTTGTTGAAATGTAAATTTACAGAACAAACTATTTGGCAGTAACAGAGCTTTTTATCTGAGGAATAAAACAGAACCATAATGGGACAGGGACACCCCAGAAGGGCTGCAGAAATACAAGCTTTAAGCTTTACGCATTTGCAAACCAGTCAGGTTATTTATCAAAGCAAAGAAATGAATAAAGCCCCAAAATAAATAAGTAAATAAATGTCAGCAGGCCTTTTTTAGTGTGTTTAAATCAGGCATACCCTAATTACCACATTAAGGAGTGCTCTACACCCAGGAAGCTCAGTAATGCTTCCATCAGAGGGCAAACCTGGAGACTGGGAAGGACAACAGGCTTGACTTGTCCTTCTTTATCCAAGCATTCCTGTCTTTCTCCTACAAAAGATGCTTGGAAACTGGTTGGCTAAAACATTTTGGAGTATTGTTCCTAGATCTTTAAAAAGGGAGACGCCAATATCATCTAAAAGCTTAAAGCCTCAAATATTGTCCATGTCACAGGCTTTGTTGGGGGCGTGGGAGTGCTCAGGGCTCCTCTGTTTCACCCCTTGAGAACCAAATTAGTCATTCTGCATTACAGCACTTCAAAGACATTGCAACAAATCGTTTAATAACAAAATAACTTTGGGTTATATGCAAAGCATGAGGTTGAAGAAATTTCAGAGAGGAACTGTTTTACTACATTCCAGTACCACATATGTACAGAACGTTTTTTTTCTTAAAACCACTACTCTGAATAAAATTGGGATTGGGATGGCTGTGGAGCCAGTCTTAAGTCCTTATAGGAAACAAAGGATTGTAATTTTTTTAATTTCTGCTTGTTTGTCCTTATTCTCACCAATCAGGATTTCAAAAGTCAGGGTTAAATGTTCCACCACACACACAGCTCAGACTGCACAGCCACGTGCTAATAGCAAAGAACTAAAGAGGGGGAAATTATTAAAAAAGGATTAAAAATAATCTGTTCATTGTTGTTTTGCATATTGAGTAACCACAGCTGTGACAAATAAATTGAATTAAGAATCAGTCCAGTCCCTAAAAAAAACCCTAACAAACCCACAAAAAAACCTGAACCCATAACTGAAGGAAAATACAGATCACCACAAATAGTGTGCATCTTCCCCAACCCCTCAGACATTTATGTATTGAGCAGCATCTCTTTAAATGCTGAAAAAATAATACAAATGGCTGCATATAAATGTCAGACAATCCCCAGGCAGGCAGACACCTGCCTACAGGTGTGTGCTTTGCTAAGATCTTACAACTCTAGTCAAGGAAACCATTTATAAAACTAGTCCTCAGCTGTCACAAGGAACTAAAGTATCCAGTATGAAACCAGAATTTAATTAAGAAAGTCACAATATGTGATTATATTAGATCACAGAATTACCAAATTGTTAAGGCTGGAAAGGACCTTTAAGATCATTAATCCACCACGTTCACCATTAAACCACGCCCTCAAGTGCCACATCCCATGTTTTTTGAACACTTCCAAGGGTAGCGGCTCCACCACTTCCCTGGGCAGCCTTTTCCAGTGCTTGACAACCCCTTAGATGATGAAATTTTATCCTAATACCCAGCCTAAACATCCCTGAGGCCATTTCCTCTCATCCTGACTCTTGTTACCTGGGACAAGAGGTCGACACCCACCTCATCACAACCTCCTTTTGGGTCACTGTAGGGAGCAATAAGGTGTCCCCTGAGCCTCATTTCCTCCAGGTTAGACATCCCCAGCTCCCTCAGTTGCTTCTCATGAGACCAAATCTTTGAGCCAGCAAAATATTAAAAAGAGTGCCCCAGAAAATACAGCAAATTCACAAGTATAATAAATAAGGATACAAGGCAGAGGTCAGAGTGTAAATGTGCTTCTGCATTCACCAAAGTGGAAGAAATCAAGCTATAAAAGCCATAAAAAGGTCATAAAAGAAGGGAGTGATTTTTGTTAAGCCCATCGATGAGAGAGGGAAGAAGGGCCTGAAAAAAGCCTGAAAAACACGATGCTTACAGGTACAAACAGAAAGGATGGAGTCAGCTTTCGGTCTTTTATCTGATTTCATTATGTACAGCATTTTTTTGAAACTGATCCTATTCTTCCTTTCACCCAGGAATTATTCCGAGTTTGTGCTTTCCAGGCATCTTTGCAATTTTACAATCATCCTACACTGTGCCAAGGGTAGTTTAAAATGTAATATGAGGTTCTTTACTTACGTTATTTATTTTTTTCCTGGTTTCTCTGAACACTGTTTTGTTCCTGCTTAGGCAAACTTTGATTTCAGCTAGAAACTCTATTCCTCCATGAAAACAGAAGGCAATGGGGAAAACGGCGAGCCGTTCACACGCTCGTCATAAATCTCTCCCCTCTCACAATAAACAGTCCGTCATGTTCCAGCTCCCCCTCACGCTGATGATTTTCCCACTCCACAAATGCCAGATTTAATGCCTCCTTCAGTTCCTACTCCCCTCTTTGTGCCTTCATCCGCACCATCATTTACGAATAAAATGCTGCCTGTATCATCATTTATTAAGCTACCACATTTTCTCCATAGGTCCAACAGCTCCTGCTGATGTTAATAAGATTCTGTATAGAGAAACCTCGGGGAGAGATGTCACACCAGGATCTGTGGAGCCTCTCACAGAATGGCTTGGGTTGGAAGGGACTTTAAAGATCATCTAGTTCCAATCCCCCTCCATAAATACTCCTGTCCAGGTGTTAATCAACGTGCGAAAGCAGCAGATTTGGCCAAGATCCAGCCAGGAGGGTTCCCGGTGAACAATTCAGAGCATCCTGCATTATACAACAAAGGAAGCAGCTCTTTGCACCACACCTTTATTCTCACGACTTGTTTATTTTAAGCCTAATCAGGCCTGAATAACTTCTTAATGCTTTAGAAGATAATAAAAAGTTAGGGCTGAGCCAACAAAGAACTACATCTTGATTTTGACCAATCCCCTCCAAAATCTCGGGAAAAGATCCATTTGAACACAGTCCAAGGCAAAATCCCCCATGAGCAGCAAACCTGTAAATAATAGAACCACACTCCGTGCAATTACCCAGCAATAAATGACTTTGATCCTGGGTAGCTGTCATCTGCCTTGAGTCCTGCAGCATATGGAGGGAAGGGATGAGAGAGGCAATCCACCAAGGTGCATTTTTCGGGAGCACTACCCATCTGCACAGGAATAATCTCCTTTTGCTGAGCAGGCACAGCAGCTCATGCATAAACCAGATCTTCCCAGCCCTCTCCATGTCGCAGCCCCTGCTGAATGCAGAGAGGGAAGCAGGTGTTTCTGTGGTTTTATGTGTATTATTTGGATGGGTAGATTGGGAAAATTGCTCCGACCAGTCTAGGGAAAATGCACTTTCTCTGAAAAGGAAATCTGGGCAACAGCAATAAGGAGATGCTCTGGATTTCTGAGACCTGCACAATGACTCTGTGGTCTAGCAGCTGGATTCAGGAATATCTTCACAAGAAAATATAATGTGGTTTGCTTTTAGCAGAATATAAGCATCACTGACAAGCAGAAGCATCTCTTTTTTTTCCTCTTTATTCATCATTTTGCCAGTTGACAAGTGTGAGAAGAGTACTCACTGCATACTCATTTTACTTCAAAACAATGGAGGAAAAAAATGGTCAGCAGTCTTGAATGAGAGAAGAGTCCAGTAGTAAAATATTCAATATTTAATGAACTTTACGTATTAGAAACAAAAGAGTAGGTGTATAACTGATTATGTGTTGTTGCTCTCCAATAAAATGATCTCTTTATTAGAATCATGGAATGGTTTTTGTTGGAAGGGACCTTAATGGTTGTCTCGTTCCAACTCCCCTGCCATGAGCAGGGAACCTTCCACTAGAGCAGGTTGTATCCTTATATCTGTTACTTCTGTGTTGCAAGGTGGAGCAGGAGAAACCTTTCAGTGGGAGCAGAAACTACTGCAGCAGCATCAGGAACTGCAAGTGCTCTGCTGGCCACAAAACTGTGTCCCTGAATGCGGCTTTAGATAAATAAAAATCCCAATCTTTTTTTCACTTCATCTTTTTCCATAACTAAATTAATGTGTCTGTCTAGCAGACACACCAACACAACGAGACACTTGGAAACACAAGCCAAAATGATAATTTTATACGGATAATAAGATGTTTTACATATTTATATAAGAATGTCTATGTAGTGTACATAGACACACATATATATGCACACACCTACATACACAATTTATCTCTAATTATATACACGGAAAAAAAAAACAAACAGGTAAATGATAAAATAATGCTTGTTGGTTGCACTGTTTGAGCAGAAAGAAAACGAGCCCCAGTTGCTTCATAAAAATTAGGATGAAACATAGCTGACATTTCCTTGGCTGTGACTAATAAGCACTGAACAGCAGAAATGACGTGTACAGGAGCACTTCTCCCTCAGGTAATGGCCACAGCTCTGAGTGTGACTGGGATTACTGGGTGGCAGCATCACAACCCATCTCCCAAATTCTCCTGGCTCAGCGTGCAAAGGGAGCTTAGATTTGGGAAGAGGTGGGATCCAAAAGCCCACACCTGCCCGTGCAGAAGAAATCACGGTGGGAAGTGACGCATTATTGGAAGTGGGTGGGTTTGGGCATGAATTTTGTGTGGAGTCAGATGTCAAAGCTGAGATCAGCTCCTGGCATTAAGGTGTCTCATGTGCCAGCCCCCCAGCCCCAAGGCCTGGACAGGTGGAAATGCACGACAGATACCGCCCTGTATCTTTTGGCTTCTCTTTCCTTCCACAGCAATGAGCCTTGTGGAATTTCCTGCAAGGCAGGGCAGGGAAAAGCAATCACCCTGGAGTCCACCTCCTCTATCCAAAGCATCCATCCATACCATGTTTCCTCACGGCTGGAAGGATCTTTTCCCTCTTCAGGCTGTGTGCCTGTTACAAGGACTGTGTTGGGCGACACGTGCCTGGTCTGATGCCCAAAAGCATTTCCAGTGCCACAGAACCTCTTCTCCCAAGAGCATCAGCCCCAAACCACAGGGACCAGCTTCCCACTGACCCCACTGTCCACCCCTTTGTCCAGCATTTTGCTGTGTTAAAACCAGCCAGGCAGCTCAGTGGGTGCATACCCAGCTGACAGCGTCTAGAGGAGAACTTTCAAAGATTTCTTTTTCTTTTTTTATTTCCTCATGACCACGTTTTCCATCCCTCACCTTCCTCCCCTAGGTACAGATCCGCTATGGCACATAAAACGCCAGAGGCAGCCGTGCTCTTGCAATAAAAACAGATGCTTTTTTAATTGTCCATCTCACAGGCATAATTGGTTGAACGAAGAAACACATAAAATAGACTGCAGCACATGTGTCAAGGGAAGGAGCTTTCCTCAGCTGCTGGAAGAGTAAAAAAACCCGCCTCTTGCAGCCTGAGAAATGTAGTAATTTACATGGATCCACTCAAATTCACTTTTCAGGGCCGTAATTAGCATGTTCTGGCCCTGTAATGCAGCAACCTTTACCCTGTGACCCCGCTGTCTCTTTTTATGGCTTGTTAGCAGTGTGGTCACTCAGGCATAGCCAGCAAAAGTACGTTCATAGGGAGCCACGGGACTGCTGCCGTCTGTGGGAAGGGAGCGCCTGGGTAAAAGGCATCTCCTCACCTACTTAAAACTAACATTTCTTACCCTATTCTGATCATTTCTATGCAGGAGAAAAGGTTATTTTTTTTCGCCTTTTCATTTGCTCAGTGCAGGAAACCTTTTCTCTTGTCAGCTCAGTCAACTCTAGAATTAACCAGGATGCAAAGAACCTGCACTCCCAGGTCTGTGTAAAATCATATTCAATAAAGATGATTAACAACCAGAATGCTGGTAAGAGAAGCATTCA
>VYZQ01059325.1:0-13192 GCA_013400655.1 Mystacornis crossleyi
ACGGGGGGCACCTCTTCACTCCTTGAGGAAAGAAATGGCTGGACCACACCTATGGATTATGCGCCAAACTGAAGGGAACACGGAGTGAGCAGTAGTGAGTAACCTGGATAACCGCAAGGGATGATAGGTTTTATGGCATCTTCCCAAGATTTTAGATTTAAGACACTTACTCAACTTGTCTGCAATATGACAGCAGAATTGAAAGCTGTGTTTGATTTTTCAGAAAGGTTTTACACCTCTTGAAAGGGCCATTCACAAACAACAATTTCAATGCCTCCAGGCATTTCTCTTGTTTATATAATGTATATAAAAATAAGAAAATTAAATATGACTTCTTAATAAGACATTTTTCTGAATAAATCTGTAATTGTCTTGAACTAAAAGTGTTTATGAACTCCTGAATACCATTCTTTATCTTCACAAACTGTAAGACAAAGAGACTTTGAGAAGCAATTAGGAGTCTCAAGATAGAAATTGCTATGAAAGTCCAAGGTATTTTTGTTATTAATCATTGTGTAGCTCCCCACTACTGTAAATCAACACCAGCACACTGAAGTCAACAGAGTAATTGAAGCAACATTGATTTTTCACAAGCTGCAAAGCTGACCCAGAGCATTTCAGTTTTATTCAGGTTTCTTTAAAGAAATATAATTCTATTTTTTTATTTCTCCCCCTTTTTGTAAGTCAAAGAAAGTAAATACTAAAGCTAGATTAATTAACTGTTTGGAGTTGAGCATATGAGAGAATTAAGAACTTATATTAAGGCCTTTTTTTTTAGTCTTTCATGTATAAAATGTTCCTATTATTGTTTTGAACTTAATTGTAATTTCAGTTACAACAGTGTACTTATGGAGCATTGGTAATGAAATACAGTGCTATTACTGAGATAAACATCTGACTGATAGTACTTTACAGGCACTCCAGTGATGAATTTACAATGCAGCAATTTTTCATATAGGAAAGATTTGCCAGAATACATTACAAAAATGTTTGCGTAGTAACAGAATCACAGAATTGTTTGGGTACAAATGGACCTTAAAGATCATCTTGTTCCCCCAGTGTGGCCAGGGACACCTTTCACTAGATCAAGCTGCTCAGAGCCCCATCCAACCTGGCCTTGACCACTTCCAGGGATGGGGCATCCACAGCTTCTCTGGCTAACCTGTTCCAGTGCCTCACCACCCTCACAGTAAAGAACTTCTTCCTAATAACTAAACCCACCCTCTTTCAGTTTAAAACAGTTCCACCTCATCCTATCACTACACTCCCCGACAAAGAGCCCCTCCTGATCTTTCCCACAGACCCCCTTTAAGCACTGGAAGGTTGCTACATCTGCGCTTGTTTTTCATCAGTGGAAAATAGATGCAATGCATTAATGAGAGGAAGTTCCTACACGTACCAAATAAAATACTATGTTGTTGAAAGTAAACTTTTGAGTGTTGACTGATCACATTAAATATACAGAATATGTCGTATAATACTGTGACACAAACCATTTATTCCAGTGTTTTGGATTACCTAAATTTAAGGTGTTTATTTTGAGCTATCAAATTTCCAAAAGCCAAAAAAGTGGAGCAGGGGAGAGAGAAGAATATCTCCATAGCTACCCTAAAGGGGTGAGTGGGGAACAATACTCTTCAGGTCTGTGCTTCCATGCCTGTGCCTGCTGTACAAGGTGGGAAGGACACAGACCGCCCTTCAGTAACCGCAGTGACTTTTGACCTGCAAGTGCTGTGCACCCCACTCCTCCCATCACATCCCCATTCCCTTCTCCTTTCCTTCTCCCATGCTGCAAGTCCTCATTCTTTTGCCCCAAGTCTGTGCACCCCAATCTGTTACTGCAAACTTCTTCCTTTCTTGCCTTTCTCACAAACATAGGCTGCAGCCCCTCACTCCCCACACCAGCCCACCTCCTTTTTTATAGGAGATCCTCCAACCTTGGAGTTCTCCATTTGTTGCATGTCTTACACCTCTGCCTCAGGTCCAGCTTCCCTGGGAGTCTTCAGTACTTATCATACCAGTGTAGCCTCCTCCAGTTGTTGCCAGTCAGCTGCTGTTCCTGCTGTCCTTCTCCTTGCTGTCTATACTCCTGTGGCTACCAGAACACACACAGTCCTCTCCTGATTTCAGCACCTTACCTACAAAAATCTTGCTTGTTGCAGATAGGGAGAAATCCAGGTACAGGTTGCATTTACCAAAAATCCACTTGGATGGGACAATTAAGGAAGAAAAGCTATGTTCAGAGAAAAAGCCCACAGATGTATCATGGCCCTACTAATTTCTCAAAATTAGCATTGTACTAATACATTATTTATTTGAACATGGTGCTAAATAAATGCAGATCCTGTTATGCAACGTATCACATCACAGAGAATACAATGTACCATAGATTCATCACATCTGACATGGAATGACCTCCAGCAATAGGTCAAAATGGAAATAGTTTTGTTTCTTACTGACAGCTGGACCCAGTTAGCCCATGGAAAACATCCAGTTTTGAAAGAATGGGTCCGATTTGGAAGCCTGTAAAGAAATCACTTAAAACCTTTATAGGGTACTTTGCCAGATCTATATTTACCCAAGCCTTGTCAAACTGCCTCCAAACAGATGTTGTAAATAACTCTTGTCGAGATTCGTACAATTTTATTGCTGAAGTAAATGAACTGAGGAGGAGACAACGAATGCAGAGCAGAATAGAAAAGGCCAGTGTTACTCTTTCTACAGTGACAGTAAAACATGGTAAAGTGGGGGCACCAAAGCAGAGGTGGGAGGGGGGGAATTGCAAGAAAGGAGGCATAGTTATCACAGTACTGTCTTGGAGTAGCATGTGATTCATAAAGCAGCCGGGCGTGACGAGGAGGAAGGGTGATTCACCTGAGAAATTCACATTGCTTAGTACTGCAGCATCTCTCATTTCAGGGATCTGAAAGCTTTGACATTTCCGCGCCACAACCTCAGTGCTGCCCTTGGTACTACACAGGCTTTCTCTGCAAGCAGCAAGTCTGAAAAAAAGAGACCTCATGTCTGATCAGCTGCCATGGAAATACAGCCAAAAAGTATTATACACCAACTCTCAATGTCTTTTTGAAAATGGAATTGCATTTTACCCTAATTTCATTGAAAAAGAACTGAGGCACAGATAGATCAAGTGCCTTTCCTGAACTCAAAATACAAATCAGTGGCTAAACTTCATTAAAACCCAGGTACATTCTCAGCATTGTATCCTTCCTGCCCACAAATGATCTCTAAAAGTCTGTATTTCCTTAGAGTTCCCCTGAGTTGGCCAAAGGGCAGCAGTGGCAGCAGCTGCTATGCAGCAGCAGCCGGTTAGGTCTCTCCATTCCACTCTTGCATCCCACTTTTTTCATGACTAGCTGCCTAAATAGGAACCTCGTACCTTTTAAAGTCACATTTCAAAATAAATACCGGCAATTTCTAAAATTCTATTTCTGTGTTGGACGCACACTACGTAACTCAATCATAATGTCTGCCGACACTTGAGCATTTCATACACACAGGAGTATCAAACCTGGTTACTAGAGAAAAGAGAGCCACGGGAGTAACAGCATCAACTTCCAAGCAGATTGGGTGAATTTAACAAACCATAAAGCATTTCATTTTGGGGTCAGCAAGCTGCTAAGCCTAACATATGCAGATTCTATTAATTTCCATGCCTGGCTCTTGGAAAGACTGAAAGGGGAAGAGGAAGAGATACAGGATACACAAGCAGAGCTGGCTGCACTGCCGATTAAGAGGACACAAGAAGGCTTACTCTGCAGTACCGAGCACTCGGATGCCATCTGTCTCTCCTTCTCAGAAGATCCAAGTTCTGCAGCACTGGACAAAGAGATGGGAGGGCTCTGGGTAACCCAGCCAGCCCTGGCAGTTCACTGCTGCTCCTGATCTAGAAATAAAGGGATTCACTCATCTCTCATTTGCATGCATGTCTGAGGCACGGAAAGGAGGATTTTGCTTAGGATGATTTCCACAGAACTGATTGAATCTGGTGATAGGAGGGGAGCATTGCTTTGCTGGATATTGAGAAGCAATAACTGATATGACATTGCAACTGATCTGTGACATGCTCAGCATAGCTAAGTGTGCCATCATCTACCCTCAAAGATCAATCACCTCCTGGTGAAGGCTGTCCCAGGTTTATACTGAATTAAGGACACTATAAAAGTAAATCAGGCAAGGCTGGAAACTCAGGAATGCTTTTTCCAATTAAGAATACAAGAAGCAATTAGTTAGGCAAAATGCAGTTGGAATTTGGCCAGTAAAATCAAACCCTATTTTTGTAAGAAGCAGCACGGGATCCTTAAGAGCACCAATCTAATCTAAAAAAAGGAGAGAAGATGGAATAACTGCTCTTTTTTTCTTGTCATAGTATGGCTCTTTCATTTTCCTGATTTTTGCTTATAAATTACTTAATTATATTCTCTATTCATAAATATTCTATGATACAGTTGCTTGGAAGTCTAATCCTACAACTGTCATTGCAAGTGAACTGAAATATGATTTGAAGGGCTATACATTGAGAATAATTCCTTGATCAGGAAATTAAGCTTAATTTAGTGAATGGAGTATAGGTCTCATAATAAACACATGTATTCTAATACAAATGTGAAAATTCAAAATAAGAATCTGGGGACATGTTTCATTTTTATGTCTGAATCAGCCACTTTTTGCTACTCTCATGATTACAAAAGCCAGAGAGAAGAAAGGTGTCATTTTGACACAGATGTAAATTTGTGTTATATTGAACATTTTTTATTTGTGTGCAAAGAAAATTTCTGTTGCATAGAGTGTAAGTGAATTTCTAAACAAAATGAAGAACAAAGCACAGTCATAATAAGCAATGTTCCCTGAAGCTTATAGGGCCACAGCTTGTTAAAAAACCCCCAAACCTATGATAATAAAGCACCGTGAAGGTGGATAAATGTTTGTGGGTAATATGAAAGGTATGAAAGCTGAACAAAGAAACCTGACAGGGTAAGATGATTTTAACTTTTAACTGTACATATAAATATATGTGTGTGTGTGAATGTTACCTAGAATGAAAATATTTCTTTGGATGGGTTTACAAAGAGAAGAGCTAGAAGAAGCAATTTTCATTTCTCTTTTGTAATCTAGATAGTGTAAAATTATTCTGTCTTCACAACCTCAAGGCAAAGAAGACAGTCTGCTTCTCTAGCTAAAAAAACAATCTGTCAGATTTTTTAAAGGAAGTCACAACTGATTTTTCATAAAATAAAAAGCAAGAGGATTAGAGCTTTGTGGTGACAATGAAATCTGCTCAAAACTCTTACAGTAAAACCCAGAGCTCCTGTGAGGTTGTGCTTGAGGCACTGATCCTGCAATAAATGCAGTTTAGATTCTGTAGATTGGGGGCTTGAACTGTCAAATATATAGACCTTCTTATTCATCCCGATTTAATTTTTTTCATAAACTCCTATATTTGAATAGAACTAACGGTTATCAAAATGAAAACAACCCCCAGCACACAGACCCCAAACCTACAGCATCAATGCTATCCTTGTAGAAGAGTGGTTGCAAAGTGGATGGAATAATATTTTTCTGAAAATACAGTTCTAAACAAACTGTGTCATGTAGTGTGTCCTCTGCCATATTACACACTGCTATGTCCAACTGGTATTCTTTTTGTATACTACCTATTTGCTGTAACAGCTGATTTCTAACTCTGGGGTGATGCTCAGGCAGTTTTCTTTTAAAGATTTGAATATTATCAGAGTCTCCCCAAAGTTTTCAAAAGCCCCAATATTAAGTTGTTGGACTACTCTATAAGAAAATCATGGTTCTTTTCTGTGTCCAAGGCCCACTCAGGTGCTTATGAAAAGAATCTGATGAACTTCTAAACATTAAGCTCAGGTACCTGGGGTAGAGTCAAACAAACTGAGTCAAGGATCCAGCTTTTCTGCTTAGAACTATCTTGTAAAGGCTGGATCACAGTCTTATTTAGTGCTAACAAGCTCAATTTTTGCAATTAGGGTGCAAGAAAATCTTCCAGTACTGCTCACATTTGGTCATTTGTCAAAACAAACCAGAATCTGTTTCCAAATTAGTGAGTACTTTAGATCAGGAATTTTTATATGTCTGTGTTTGTTTCTTTAGTAGTTAGCATGCTGTGGAAGGTGTACAAACAATCAGTCCCAAACCTCCTGAATACAGGCAGCTCTCTGTGCCAAGTTATTCCAAGCCCAGGGTAGCATTACCAGTGTACAGAAACTGCAGTTGTGTTAGATGCTGGCTAGCACAGCAAGATAGGACAGCTCTAATGCAGAAGAAAGAGATTCATAGCTCTCCCCGAGAGTTTCAGAGAGATTTTTAAAGGAACAAGAGGAACAGAGCCTACAACCACTTGAAGGTCACTTGCAAAGATGATGGAGCCAAACTCTTCTTGGTAGTTGTGGACAATGTTGCAAGAGGCAACTGCCAAGTCAGGGTTGGACATTAGGGAAAATACAGAGGCATGGTGGAACCTCTGTCCTTGGAGCTTGTCAAGGCTTTAGCCAGACAAGGCCATGGCTGGCGTTAATTCTGCTTTGAGGAGATTTCCAGAGGTGCCTTCAACTGGCATTTCTGTAACACAATGAAGCCACATACAAATTTCCTGTAGGCTCACTTACATAGTCTTGTGCTTTTGGAAACCCCGAGTTTACAGGATTTTAACCTTCATATTTTGTGTATGAGACTGGAGATGGGAGAAGTAGGAGGGGATAGGATAGGAAAGAATGAATACTCTTTTTGCTTACCTTGACTGGTGTTTTCCAAGTCCAAGGGCAAATTTAAGTAGATATTTTGTTACTGACTGAAAAGATGTGACATTCATGTAATCCCCAAAGAGACAACATTCAGCCCCCTAAGCTGAATTGTATTTGGATTTTGTGCACGCATACAAAAACCTCAAAAATCAAGATAACTGAAATCTAAGGGACAGAACCTGACTACGTAGAACAGACTGGCGTTTCACTCCTAAAATAAAAAATGTGTTTTCCAGATAGATGCATTGTATAGATACTTCTCATTACACTCAGTTTCAACGCCATCTATCACTGTGCAAGTCGGGTAGGTACTGGAGAAATAGATTTGTCTTATTGTTTGTAAATGGCATTTGCCTTTTGCTTATTTAAATGGAAATTTCAAAATCAGTTTTGCTAGTACCTATATTCTATTTAGAAATATATACACTCCTATCAAAGAGAAGTTTCCACCCCCTCATCAAGAAGAGCATGATAATTCTCAAAGCCCAAGCACGCAACCTGTCTTCAGCTTGAAGTCATGCCTTTGAAAACAAACATCCATTTTCAGTTACTTGCAGAAGCTTTGGGTTGGGGAAAGGAGGAAGACTGGAGGCTGACTTATTTTTCTTGCAGTCAAGCGGAAGAAGTCTCACTCCACGTTACTGTAATAGAAACACAGGGAAGGAATGAGCCATATAGAAATCTGCAGAGTTGCCTGGAGGACAGAACTAAGTTTACAGCAGCCTGCTCACCTCTGAGCACAACAGACTGTAGCAACACCAAAAAGCAAATATCCATGCCAGACTAAGCAGAATACCACACCTATTTACAAAGAAAAATATGTCAAGAACAATTTTCTTTAGAAAATTCTTTATTACTCATGGTGGTTTAAAGGCCACCTACACAATTTAAGGAGACAAAAAAGGAAGGGAATTTGTAAGAACTAGGAATTCACCTATCACACTACCTAACATTCCACTGGAACTAAAAAGGTACTCAGTCATTTCATAAAATGAAAGTAGCATTACTTCTGTTTTCTTGTCTAGGAAAGGAGATGCTATTTGCAGAATCACAGAATTTGCTGGGCTGGAAGGCACCCACAAGTATCATTGATTCCAACTCTTAACCCTGCAGAGCACCATCCCCAAGAGTCACACCATGTGATCCACTCTGGGAAGAACCTTTTTCTAATATCCAGCCTAAACTTTCCTTGACACATCTTCAGGCCATTCCCTCGTGTCCTGTCACTGGTCACCACAGAGAAGAGATCAGTGACTGCCCCTCCTCTTCCCCTCACGAGGAAGCTGCAGACTGCGATGAGGCCTCCCCTCAGTCTCCTCTTCTCCAGGCTGAACAGACCAAGTGACCTCAGCTGCTCCTCACACGGCTTCCCCTCAAGGCCCTTCACCATCCTTGTGGCCCTCCTGTGGACTCTCTAACAGCTTACTGCCCTTATACTGTGATAACCAAAACTGCACACAGTATCCAAGAAAAATAGTAGAAGATTGGGAAACCAGCTTGGCAAGGTGTCCTGTCACATACTTCATATCGGATTCCTCATTTTTAGTTTATAATTTCATGAGGCCGTTCAGTTTGTAATTTCCTTTCTTCCCTTTTCTATCACCAAAATGTGATAACAAAGACAGAAATAATGAATCAGAGAGAACCTTTTGCCTGTAGAAATACCCTTCCCCTGAAAGTAGAAAGCATATTATTAATTTATACAGTAAAGTAGAATTAATTAATTAAGAAGGCAAATCACAGAAATATATTTTAGCTTCAATTTTTATGCATACACATTTCTATATGTATTACATATTTCATAAACTATGTGAGCACCTGAAGCACGTGATGGTACCCACCAGACCTGTGTTCTGGGACATCAGTGAGTTTTCCTGGCCCTGCAGCCTTGTGGTGCTCCACAGAAGTGCTTCCTACCCTTGTTCTCTCAAAAGGAGGAGACTATTTTCCTTCTGTAGATGAACCAGAAGCAGCTCGAGCTTCCTTAAGTGTGTCTGCCATGTTCATCCAAATAACCTGAGGCATACCAGCAGACAGACTAGGCTGCATTTTCATGGCATTTTTCATCCAGTCTAGATGCAGACGGCAGCTGAAATGTGTGATCTCACACTCCCCTGGCACCATAGGAGATGTTGCTGCTCCCAGCTTTGCACTGGCAGTGCATTAATGTGTGAAGGAGAGCAAAAAGTGATCTGGCTGGAAACTCTGGGGGTTTTTCTGGAGCTTCAGGCAGAACAGCCCTCTGATCTCATTTGCATGGGAATACATGAATGTGAGCAGGAATGCAAGGAGGCCTAGGGAAAGCACCTCATGGAGTAGAGGGGTGGGTAGCAACCATTTCGTTCAGCAGGAACTGTTACTTAAATTATCTCAAAATAATCATGCAATTGCTATCACGCTTACTCTTTTGTGATAGCTCCTCTCTGGGGTTTGGGGCACCAGCACAGGAGTGTCCTTCCTGGCTGGGTACCTTCCAGGGACAGATGGCAAAAACCAGCAAAGTCCTTTACCTTCCTCCAGGGTCTTAATCTGTGGTATGCAAAGCTCATGCCTCAACCTCGAACTGTAAGTGCTTCTATTGTCTTTAAATATTCGGTGTGGGCCAGCCAGAGACAGCACTTTTAAACACAGCTGCTAGCAGATTGGTAGACATCTAGGGGAAGAAAACATCCTTGTTTTATTTTATGAGACATTTCCCAGCTTTCCGGCAGGACTTTGGTTCTTAAAGACCACATATATGGTACAGAGCCTGGATAAAAGAGCTGGGAATGTGAGTCCCTACAAAATGTTACATTGGACTGAAACACTGTAGGACAGCAACGTGGCAACAACCAAAGGGGCAAAGGAGAGATGGAGCGCTAATTTTATAACTCTATAACCTTGTTTCTGCAAGTCCTGAAATCCTGTGTGGTTGTGAGATTTCAGTACCGATGTCCCATGATGAAATGTGGTTAAGTCTTTATGAATGAGATGATGGCTTTATAAGGGATAAAACCCTAAGGCTCCATTAGAAAAAATGTTTTCTGTTCTAATGTAAACTTCCAGTTTGCATACAATAGAACTGTAGAATATGCAATTCAATGGGAATACTTGACAATACAGAAAAAGGCATAATATTCTACCTCTTGTCTGTGGCACAAACTGCCCACAGATTTGTGTGGCATATGTATGTACAGTTAGAAGAGAATTTGTACACATACATATCTAAATAGAAAGATAAATGATTATGTAAGATCAGTACTCCGGTTTGATAAGGCACTTTAAGCGGTCCTGTTCTGTTATGTCTTTATCTTTTTGGAAGAGCTAAATAACACTTCTTTTTTGCTCTTTGTAAAGGCCATGTAGCACTGGGGGGTGAAGAAGGAATGGATTTAACGTACACCTTAAAAATAGTGAACTTTATCATTTTATCACCATTATTCCTACTAGAGGGTTATTGAAGAACTTAATTTCTCTTAATATAAGGCTTAGTCTTCTAATTTTTGGCCTAAATCAATATACTTTCTAAGCCAGACCCAAAAACAAACCTCCAAAGTTGGTTATTTTGCTGAATTCTCCTTTATTGCAAATGAAACTAATTTCGTTTTGCCATTTACCTTAGCAGAGTGACAAACAATTATACAGCAACAGTTTTATTGATCCATTCTCTATAACCTTTGTAGCCCATTTTGTATTAGAAGGACATACATCTCACTTGAATTTTCTTGGATAGGACCAAAACCAGCCAGTTGTTTGAACCTCTATTCATAGGTACCATTTTCTGAACCTCTGGTTTCTGCTGTTCTCTCTGTCAGCCTCCTCGGAACGTGGTGACCTAAGCTGGCACACACCTAAACCAGCACACACCTCCAGCCTCCACAGGCCTCTGCAGGAGGAATGGAGCACGGTAATTATATCCATGTGTTTTGCACGACTTTTACATACCATTTCCTGGGTTTGCCATCATATTGCAGGCTCATATTTCACCGGTGACTCTCTAACCTTGTTTTCTGCCATGCTGTTTCTCTGTCAGGTATTTCCCAATTAGTATTTCTATGTTTCATTTCCCTTGCCTGCCATAGCTCTTTTGCTCACCTCTTCCATAGTACTTCTGCTGGAGGTGACATCCATAATGCCTATCATCAGTCAGCCTGACTCCTTTATTACAGAAGAAATACGTGGTAGCTCTTCTAGGAAACACTGCTTACAGGTATGTTGATGATTACTTACATCTGCTTGGGGGAAAAGAGAGGCATATGGTGGAAAAACATTGATCAACAATTACGCAATTAAACATTATTGTGGGTCCAGCAGGACCTCAAAGCTCTGTTGTGCTTGTAGACCATTGTCTAGAAGTGAGTGTACAGGTCTCCTGGAGAACATCACGGAAAGAAGGCAAACTGCACAGTGGATTTATGACAAGAACAAATGTATGCATTTGTGCAGCACCCCATGAAACCGATGGATTGCGGCAGAACAGCAGGGCTGTAGGAGTCATTTGCTAGTGAAAAATGTGCAGAGCTGGTTTAAACCTTTCAAAGTACAAAAGGGAAGAAAAATTCAAGCTCAGACATGTCAGTTACCGTATGTCGGGGTTTTTTTTGTATACTCTTCCTAAAAAAATACTGGGCAGGGGTGGGGGGTTGGGGTGGTGAGAACATCTCATTTAGGCACATATTGCCCTTATTTGCATTTACGGAGGTGTGTGAAGAACTTTTCCCTGCCCTTTGAACTCAGGTCACCCACAGAGCCATTCTAATACTTCAGAAATCATTTGTTTTCTCTCTAGGTTCTACCGCTCACCCCGAGAGGCTGCTAAGCTCAAATCATCATCATAGTTCCCTTTCCATCTTCACCACCCTGCCAAACATGGCAAGTGGAATACACTGTAGACAGTCCAGTTCACACATTGCCAAGTGCACTTCATGAAAATTTTGAAAGCTCATCCCTCCCTGGTATCAGAGCTCCTTCTCAGGTGGTGACACTGCATAACAGATTGTGCTAATTGCGACAACCCCGCCTTTGTCAGCAACTCTTTTAAAGGTGACAGCATGGAGGAATGGCAGGGTATTTTCCCAGGGAAACCTGAGGTACCCCTTTCTGTAGCCAAAACAGTTCTGCATCTGCTTAGCTTGATGCACATCATAACCTTACCTGACACTTTTCACCCACTGTAAAGTGTGTCTGCATATTACCTCAGTTTACTTGTACAAATGATCTGAAAATTTAGTTTAGAAGAAGCACCTAGGATAGTAAAATAAGGACCATTAGAGTAACAGCTCTTGTGCATTACTACTACGGGTTTGAGAAATGAAGACTAAATTGTTTGGTAGGGTAATGTAAAACTGAAGTGGAAAATGATAAGCAAAAATTTTGTGTCTCAACTGCAGACACTGTATTAGTGCATCTATCAACAATTATTCAGCACAAATGACAGAACAATTGAAATTGTCCCTGCTTATGCGTAACTATTACGTTGTGGAGTTTGTACCCTTGAAACACTAGAACATATGCTGGATACTCAGATTCTTCAGTGACATGAGTAGATGTACACGTATACGTACATATAGATGTACATCCTTCAGTACGTACACATATATAATATATAAAGACACNATATAAAGACACAGACAATGCTGCACTTGCAGTTTTTTTGCATTTGTAAAGTGTGGATAAAACCAGCAGCTTAAAATCTCATACCAACCAAATATGTTTTCCGCTTAAAAATTCCTATGAAGTTGCTTTAGTCAAAACTATTTCATTATTCTTCTTCTGTAAACTTCTCTTGGCTTTCTTCTGCTTCCTGAAGTTAGTATTCAGGTTGAAATATGATGCATTAGGAATGAAATACAAAGCATGGATCTCACAGAGAGCCTGCATAAACTCTGGACAAGTAAGATCACATTCCCTGAATATTCATGTCCTTGGTGGCTGTATGTGCCTCGGTATTGAATAGCATTCACAAGTACTTGATTTGCAAGTCTCTCTTTACAGCCCATGACAGCTTGAAGACACTTGGTCATTGAAATGTCCCTTTAACTCCTTGCTTCTTGTCAGAGGACCACTGACTAACACCTTAGAGGAAAGATTTATCCTCAAAACTTGGCTTTTCATGGTACTGACTCTCAACCTGTTCTTCAAGACTTGGCAAAAAACACACCCCAGGCCAGAGGCTCTTACGTACAATGACAAAATCCATATTCTTACCGTGATTTCTGCTGCTAAGAGCTAGTGCTTGGGAAGCTGAAAGAGTTTTGCTTGTTGATTGTCAGCATGAAATTAATTTAAAGCTAGTAGTTCCAAATGTAGCAGATTATAAACCTGAGCATCTCCAGACTGCCACTGTCTCTGAACAAAGCAGTAAACAAAATTCTTGCTGACATCCATTAGACTACCATAGTCACAGTGTAGCAGTGTAGTTGTTTTATGGT
>VYZQ01059325.1:24391-35811 GCA_013400655.1 Mystacornis crossleyi
TTACAGGCTATTATCTTCTATTTGGACCTGCCCTCTCTTCAAATTCAAAACAGAATATTGTGACTGGGTAAATACTTTTTATTGCATCCACCAGGAAACCTGTTATCAACACTTCTATTTACCCGCTTGGATCCAAAAGTCAAAAGCTTTATCCTGGAGGTCCACACATGGAGTTATCCAACAGTCCAACAGATTTATTTTTTCCTCAGAGTAACTCCACATAGAAGCATGCCCCTAAGGTTCACATCTTTCACTGAAAGCAATCAACAATACAGGATCAGGGCCTAGTAAACTGCTTTAGAGGTGCTTCACAGACTGATTTGCTCAGTCAAACCATTATTTAATTTAATACAGAGAAATGTCTTGTCCCATCTCAATTCACACAGTTTCAGAGGGATGTCACAAGAAAATACTGTCCCCCTTGGAAGAAAAATAGAAAAGATAATACATTTCATTTCTTTTTAGTAAGAAACCAGTTTCTGCCTCTGACTCAAATTTTTCCCAAATTCTATAGAGAGAGTCAATCGAAGCACAGGCTCACTTCTGCAGTGTGAGCAAAGATACCCCTGGAAAGGGAATGAGGAGCTGTTCTTATAATCCAAATACAATCCTGACCTGAAGGGAAGAAGTCAGAGGATAGATATTTGCTTAACTCCATCAGCTGATTAACATAAATTTTATGGTTCATGAGAGTTGATTTGAGAAAAAAATAAAATTGCACCAAGCATGGAAAAAATTAATCAAATTTTTTGTAGAACATAGGAATGCAGAAATGGCAGTCATGCTGCTAAAAGACAAATAACACCACTGAAATATGCCTTGCAAAGGCAGATGAGCAAACAAACTTCACTTCATAAGGCAGCAACACCTTTTTCCTGAAGGGTTTTTCCTTAAATTTTTGATGGTAAACAGTTCAAATTATTATGAAAACTGTCTTTACTTTTCCCTATGATGAGCAAAACTTTGTCCTTCTGCCCACAACAAGACAAAACCAGTCCAACTGGGGATTTCTATATATATTTAGATCAATTTTATTCCAAAATTAGTGAAAAGGGATGAAATTTGAAAGCATCAAAAGAGAAACAGAATGTTTCCATAGTTTGCAGCCTATTTAAGACATGCCTGCTGAGCTTTTGAACTACAGCACCAAGTTAAATGCCACTGCATCTGCCTATTTGACCACAGGTTTAGGGAGAGGTAGGATGGAGAAGGATTTTATGAAGTGCAGCAGACGTGGAAGAACTGAGAATCCTAGGATGAAATAATATCATATAAATTGTTATAGAATAATTTAAAAGTGTAATCAGCAGAAGCATTATCTGATGTGGTGAGCAGGGCGAAGGTTTGTGTTCAATTATAAGCTAAAAATCAATGCAGAGAAGTCATAAGAATGTCTTCAAGAAAGAAAAAGGTAATACCCTGATCAAAAAAGGTAAAGACAGTGTTTTGAAAACTGAGAGTTAGAAGAATTGCTCAGGTGCATCATTTACCTGTGAGCTGTCTCACAACATTGCTGAATAGTGTTGCTTTATAATATTTCTTAATTCTGGAAAACTTCTGCAGGAATTAATATGCTTTACAGATGAATATTTGCAATTTGAAAATCCAAGAGATAACGTTTTCTAATCCAGTCTGCCTCTTTATGCCTATGATCTTTTTGCTGCTTTATCAGAAGCAAAAAGAAATTAGAGAGCCTGCCAAGGCTTAACTTGCTCAGCAGGCTGCGGACATTAGCATCAGCCTTGTAAGAAAATGCTTGTGCTTGCCTTATCTAGGGAAGGTCAGCTCCCACAGGGACTGGGTGGCAGCAGCTCCAGCACTTATTAAATGCGTAAGTTTTCAGTTCCTAGGACTGCTTCACAAAACAAATGAGTAAATCCGACTTATAAGAAGCCAGCAAACACCACAAGCTGCTACCTTCAAGGTTTCCAGGCCCTTGTGCTCAGGAGCACAAAGGTCAGCTGGCAAAGCAGGGTTTGCATCAGAAAGTCTTCTTAATGTTTTCAGGAATTGTTTGAGTGTCTTTCATAATGAAACTTTAATTTCAAGTCCTTTAAAAAACAAGAAAAAAGGCAAACAAAACCCCAAACCACAACACACGCCTCAACGGTAACAGAAAAGGTGTTCCAAAAAGGATACTGAATGTATTGTAGCATCAGAGCAAGATGTCTGTGGCATAGCTCAGCTCTGCCTTACCCTGTGGCATCCAGAACACGTCTGGCTTTATCTGTTATTTTTCCACAGCTTGTCTCTTGGCTTCCTCAGCCATCACAGCCCCATATTTACACAGCTGCCTCTGAAGCTGCAAGTCAGCACAGAAATTGTTGCACAAACAAATGGAACATGTGGATCTTGCCAAATATCACTTACCCCAGTTTTCCTCCTCCTTCTTAAGCAGTTTATGTTTTGGCACTAACAGACTCCCTGAAAATTAAAAAGAAAATGCTTTGTGCTCTGTGTAATGTATAATGCATATCTGTTTTGGCAGAAAAAAAAGTTTTGAATAGCTTTAGGATGGGAGAAAATACAAATAAGAGAAGTTTCAGTGTAAGGCAGCAAAATTCAGTGTCACACCAAGACCAGTGCTGAGGCTTCTGTGTGTTACACCCCACCTTAGCCACGGAGCCCCCCCTCCACATGACCCTTTGGCTTTGACCACATCCTGCCAAGTCAGGCTTATTCAGTCACAGTGTGCACTCTGACACACTGAGGCCAGGCTCAGCACTCGCTTTCTCCTTCCTCCAAAACAGGTTATCCCGGACTAACCTTCAACATCTGGTTTTGTACTTTTTTTTAATCACACCAGTTGTGATAAATGAATTTATGCCGTTGCTTGTCTCTTGAAAATAGGCACTATATGCTGAATAAATGCAGTGCAACAGGGAACATCACACTGACTACAGGAGACAGATCAGATGAAGAGATATATATACTCTGAAATGAAGTTATCAAAGGTCTCCCAAGCTACAGATGTTGCTATAAATAGACTGACATCCTGCATTACTAGAGACTTCAGAGAAGGCTATTTCACAGTACTTCATTCCTCCTCTGCTCTAAGTGAAAATACAGACAGGGGAGATAAGGCTGTACCAGGTGGAATAACAAAAGATGTGTTACTGATCACAAGAAATAGCCAGATATTCATTTAGCAGCAGCAAACTGTAGAATCCACAGAAGAATTTAGGCTGTGAGCAACCAGCTGAGTGAGGTCAAGTTGCACAGGGCCGGGTCCTCCAATGCATTCAACAGAGGCTGTACCTCCGTGGGCACCCAGGCCAGCAGGGCATCACCCTCAGGGGGAAACAGTTTTCTTCATATCTGACATCCATTTCCCTTGACTTGTGTCTGCTGCCTCTCCTATCACTGTGAACTCAAGAGAGTCACGAAATAAGCTGAGTTGGGAGGGACACCCCTGGATCATCGGGTCTGACTCGATCTCCTCTGGGCCCTGAAGTGAGGCAGAGGTACACAGCGATGAATTCTCCTCAATACCTTCTCTTCCTTATGCTAAACAAATCCTATTTTCTGGGTAAATCCATCCAGCAGCTTCTAGCATTGAAAGAATTCATTTCTCACTGCTCTGCTCCCCTCCCCAGAGCACAAAGGGTGTTGAGACAGACTATCTGCACAAGTTAAACACAAAGAAAATAGTGCATATGGAGAAATGAGGGCCATAATGAAGCAAAAGCACCTCCATAACACCCCTCCTTTTAGCAAATGGCCATGGGCTTTGCCAGTCAGAGCTATGCCAACCACGGATAATGATAAATCTGAGCCCATTAAACAACACTACTGCAGCAGAAAGCAGCCTACCTGCAATCCCACTACAGCCTCATTGAACTACACAATCTGCTAAGTTTTAGCCAGGGTCAGTGTGTGGGCAGAAAAAAACCTGAAGGAGCAAGTAGCTGCTCTCTGCAGTAGTACCTGCTGCAGAGAGAGATCTCATGTCTCCAGTGCTTTGTCTCCTGAGACGAGGAATTGAAACCCTGCTGTGCTCACAGTCCTGCCCTGCTGGCAGAGATGTACATAGTTAGACCCTGCTCAAGTCCAGCAGGTTGCAGCTGCTGTGGTCCACAGGGAGGCCCAGGTGCATCCCACAGCCCCTGCCCATGGTTTGGTACCCCTGCATGTCCCGCCCCCAGAGCAGGAGGGGTGGATGGCTGACCCTGCTCCAGGGAAACACTCAGATGCTGTTTCAGAGGCACAGGCTGAGATGCCGTCAGCTTCAGAACTTGCCACATGCCTCTCCCCCGAAAGAGTAAGGTCCCTTCCATGCAGGACAGCACTGGGTTAGGCAGGAATGCCTCAAACTAAGGCCTTCACCTTCACCTGGTAGAAATCCACTCTCTAGAAAATACCTGTACAAGGAAAATCATTAGCACTGAAGATTGAGTACCATTGTTTGAAGAACTACAGGTTCATGTAAGTATTCATGAATTTTATTTCCCCAATTAAAAAATGTTATTTTACTGCAGGATTTTCCTTTGAGGTGCTTTCAGTTAATTACACTGCCAGTATCTGCAGCCAAAATACCACCATGTGTCTCTTTGTAGGTGGTTCCTTTTTCAGCTGAGACTAAATGAGACTTCGGCCTTTGAACACACTTGGAATAGTAAGAAACAGTTGTAGCCAACAGTGGTAGCTTCCTAGAGGCACTGAAAGGATTTAGGAAGACATTTCTTCACTTTGAATTTAGACCAGGTGGTGATACCTGAATTATCATTTTTATTAAAGAGCACCATCCTTAGGAACTATTTTTTTGGCAGTCCCTTTCAAGCTCCAAATTAGAATATTCCTATATTCAACTTATGCAGGTAATTTTCCATAATTATTATCAGTGACAAAGTCTAGCACATGCCTTTTCAATTTACATAAAGAGAAATTGCAAACCTAAGCTTCTGATGCAGTTCAAGATTTCTGGTATTTCCTGGACTTCCTTTGACTTCTTACTGTTAACTTGTGCCAGAAAGTCCAGTACAATCTGTCCTGTGCTGCTGAAGAGTAATTATTCATTCATGGTAACCCATAAGGGGGTCAGACTTTATTAATTTTAATCTGTTTTACACAGACGTTAAAGAAAATTAATTTTCAGGTTTAATTAAAACACAGATTTTAAATATAGATTAACAATATCTAAGAAACCAAAGAGGGTAGTACTGTTCTTATTGAACTTACACCCCTGGGACTTCAACAGATGAAGAATCAGAGCCTCTCCTTTCTTCTTTAGCTTAATGACCCAGACTCAGCATTGTCTTATATGACTAATATTTGAAGAACAGACATTTGTCAACCCTAAGTATGTTGTTTACTAAATTTACAACTTCGTAAAACCAGTAATTTAATCTTTGATTTAAGTGATGCTGTGGGTCCTTACAGCTGTTACATTTCCAGCACAATAAAAACTGAAAATTCTTAAAATACTTGCTCTCCTTCATTTTTGGAAACAATGTTTTGGACAGTCATGGTAGGAATAAACAAACTGATCAGAAATTAGAGACAACTGTTGTCATTTTGAGGAAATCAGGTGATGCTTGGGAATATTTATGCTGGAGAGAAAAGATGGGCTTTTAAAAATACTTGATTCTGTGAATTCAAAGAACCATAGCTGGATAGAGGTTTCTGCATGACGCATCTGGTTTGCCAAATCAAGATGTGTTAGTAGTGTATTAAGTGACACAGCTGAACAAAAGAAAGTCTACAGCTGAGCTATAACAGCACAGGATTTCTGCTGGAAAATTGACTGGGAAACCCATGAACACAGCATACAAGTAGTAAGAATGCACTGCTTTGACAAGATTTCTTTTACAGTTTTGACACTACATATTCTTACCTAAAGCAGATGGTATCCTTGTACAAGGTGGTGAAATTTCTCTACCAGATACTCCTACCAAGATATAATATTAATTACATACTATTAAATGAAAGTTTCATAGTGCTATTAAAAATGTTTTAAAGATGGATAGGCAAGAAGCACAGTCCTGCAACTCATTGCATGCTAGAATTCCAAACAAAAAAATGTCTAAATGTGGCCTCCACAAGGCCATGTAGTGCTTGAAATTGCATAGCAGGTAAGGAAGTGTTTGGTTGGGTACAGTCCAGCATACTTACCTTATTTGTAATACTGAAACTTAAAGCCAGCAGTGGAAATGACAAATCATCAGGTAAAAAAAAAAAGTAAAATCACAAGAACAGAGACACATCATTTCCCAGCAAATCAAAGATATAAAAGGAAAATCATGTGTGCAATAAGAAAGCTAAAACCAACTGTCCAATATGTAT
Organism: Mystacornis crossleyi; assembly: GCA_013400655.1. Lineage (NCBI taxonomy): Eukaryota > Metazoa > Chordata > Aves > Passeriformes > Timaliidae > Mystacornis > Mystacornis crossleyi. The sequence goes on from VYZQ01059325.1 coordinate 30,674, forward strand.
CACTTCTCATAGATTTTGCTTTTTTCTTTAGAGTCCCACATTTTTGGCTTTTGTCTGCAGAACTCACTTCAATTAAAGGAACTTCTGGAGATATTCTATCTGAAGGACACTCTAGTGAAATGTGCCTTTGATGTATTGTACTCCTAGGAGAATCTCTATTTGCATCACGTTTTCTGAGCACAGTTAAGCCATTAGATTTCAAATTACATTTCAATATATCTCAGAGATTGAAAGAAGTGATGTAAGCACACAGGTTAGTCAGGGTGGTTGAGACTGGCCACTGATGACAGGACATGGCCAAATGTCAGTATTTCCTATGGAAATGCAGGTTGTGTAGAGAGAGAAAGCACACGGCCTTTTTTGTACTCATGACTGACACTGAACATTTAAAATACGTTGTAGCAGTAGCCTCATACTCCAAGTATTTATCCTGGGGGAAAAACAGATTTATCCATTAAACTCTTGTTTACCAATAAAAACTTCAAACTGCTCGTCTAAGTAAATGTTTCTTGTAAACAGTGAATGGGAATCCTTTTGAGCATGAATGAAGTAATTTGAACTGTATATTGCCTTGAACATGGAAAAAGAACTGGAGGCATTTAAAACAAGAATAAAAATGTGTACAGCATTTGTAAGATCTTTTGCCAACTCACAAAGCACCTTTAAGCAAATAAACAGGAGAAACCTCAGCTTAGAGGTAAAAAACCCCTGAACAACAAAACATGTACCAACACTTGCCCTGCTATACAAAGGAAAGAATATCACTGTTAAATTGTCCAAATACTTCTCATTTGAAGTGAGGATGCTTTGTAGTCCCAGGAAGACTTTTTTTGCAGTGCTGGTTTTGAAGGGTAGACTGAGTTGTTCCAATGGTAACTGGCAGCAGAGCTCAGAGAAATTCCATCCAGAGCAACTGAGTGAAAACTGATAATTCAGTGATTTACAGCCTTGTTCTATTCTAGCCCATGGCACAAGAGAACAAGAGAAGAGCCAGTGAGAGATTCAGCTGTCCCAGCTTCATGATCTGGCATAAAGCAGACTCCGACAGAGAGAGCTGCTCACCTCTTTTGAAAGGTTAGTGCTTCTGGATACCTCTAACAGATGTAAGACGCATATCATCACATGCCATCAGTTGTGCAGACAACACGCCCGTGACCTTCTTCAAAATTTGAGGACAGTAAACCTGTTTTGCAGTTGCAAGCCCTTAAGTGGGGCAGAAGCCTTTCTCTTGGCATCAGAAGTCACTGACCTCCAACCTTCACCTTCTCCAGAGGTTGCACTTACCTTAACACCAGGGGAGAACACCACCTGCGCTGCTGTAACAGATGGGAGTCAGCTCTTCAAGCTGTTCATTTCAGAGAAGATTCTCTCTACCTCACTTTCCTCTTCTCTGATGCTGTTGTCCTGTAAGTCCTCCACTTGGCAGCACAGCTCCTGCAGGACAAAGGGCCATCTCTCCTGGCCTCAGAGAGGGACTCCAAACATTCCCCACAGCCTAGGACACTTGCAGGGCTGCATCTACCATTTGCAACTTACTCTGTGTCAAAACCTCTACCTTGGCGTGGAGAGCTGCCAGGGAAACCACTCTGGGGTGCGTTAACACCATGTCTGAGACTTTTGCAGCAGAACAAATTAGCTGGAGTCCCTTTTCTTTGTCCTCTTTTGTATAAACTTCTCTATCTGTTAGCTGTGCTCTGGGAGCTGCACTCCTACATATTTCTTAGTTGAGCAGCAGCTAAAAGGGTTCTTGGCCCTCCCAACTGGGGGCAGCTGTAGCAAAGGTTCTGGGTACCTGGAACAAAGGCAGATGATCATGCTCGTTGAAGCTGCTAGAGCAGCTTCCTTACCTTGTCCTTGCCTGGTAGCAGCAAGTACCTTAAATTTCTTAAATTTCTTAAATTTCTTCCAAGCACTCCCTGATGATGTTGGATCTTATCACCAAAAGGCCAAAAAGTTTCCAACGCTGAGCCCAGAGATTGCTGCACAAAACCTGCATCTTTAGCTGTGCTTTTGTAATATCCATTTCACAATATTCTGAATTCAGCTTCTTTTAAAACCATGAATGGAACTATGGGTCAGTAAAATGACATGATTTACAAAAGACAAAAAATGATTGGGAGCCATTTTTCACAGCAGATCCAGCTGCATCTGTGGCTGCCTCTCACTGAAGACAGGTCTGCGTATTGCAGAAGATGATGAAATACTTTCCCTTCTTCCATTTCAACTTTAAAATTCAACTTCAGATGCTGAAGATCAAACCATGATTCGCTATCATGATTTCTGGCACCACTGGATATTTGTGCCAGCCATGCCTCAGGCCAGTTTTTAATCCTGCTAAATTCTTGACCTCCACACTGTTTTATGTCAATGAGTTCAAGTGTCTGTTTCCGCAGAAAAACATGACATTTCCTAGGACTTATTTAGTTTATAACTGTTATCATGCAAGATTCTCTTCTCTGCTACTGGAAATGAGAAATCTGGGTGTTATATTGACCCTTCTACTTCATTTAATACAGGCCTTAAAGTGAAAATGACGCTCCATCCTGCAGCCTCCAACACAGCCCTGCTTTTGTGGATCAGTATTACAGGTCTCATTAAAAGGCAAAGCAGACCCTTAGTTATCTCGATAAAGTAGCTCACTTCTGCTGCTCTTCTGACTCAACAAGTATGAAAGGGATTACTTCTTATTTTGCCAGTATTAGGCAGGAGCAAATATGGTTTATAGGGCAATAGTCAAACCGTCAGTAAAAATTAATAGGTACTTCTGCTCAAGTTCACTACTCTGTTCCACTCCAGCTGGAATGAAACTCGTAAAACTTAAACCACAGTTGAGTGAAGGCTTTCACACCTTCATTGCTTGATGTTGTTTCATGATTCATTATGTGGTTATTTTAGGCAATCTGACTACCATCAGGACAGGGCATAAAATTATTATTCAAACAGGAAATTTCAGGTCCAACAATTGGTTTCCTGTCTGACACAATTCACATGATGCAAGGTTGGGGATTTTTTGTGTTTTGCATCTTTTACAGTAGAATATCAATATCAAAAAAATCAAGCAGTGGCTGATAATGAATGCTAAAGCCCCTGGATTGCTAAAAGATAGTACCTTTTGAATAGATAACAGGTTTCTGGAGGCAGAGGGCAAGGAGACTCAAAGGTCAAAAAAATTGTAAAGTTTGACAGGCTCTGGCAATGCTTCTGGTACTTAATAAACCTACATTGCATTTGTCAGTTCTTATTTTAGGATTCTTTCCTTATTTGCCTACAACTGGCAAATGCATCACGTTACGTTGTCTAACACCTTCACATCAAGGCACTGTTTAGCGACTGAGGCAGCACTGAGGAAAGGAGCATCAGAAGATGTTAGCAGATTACATATCACACCAATTTAATGCATTACAGAGCAAATCAATTACGATGGATAGAATTTCAAATAATAATCTGATTACAAAGGGACAAACCCGAGAAACATCCAGGGAGTTCCACAATGTGGAAACCCTGGAGATTAGATCTGAAATTAATCCCAACTAGATAATCGCTTTTGTATTCTGGATTTGCACGCACAAAGACAATTGACAAAAATGGATGTCCCCCAAGGGACATAAATTGGTAGCCCTTGGGGCTACCACAGAAGTCAGGGAGAGAAACCCCTTCTTTGGTCAACATCAATTTTGCCATTCATTTCCAAAGGGCTTGCACATATCAGAACCAAACTGAGCTTAAAGCATTTCCTTTCTCAAGAGCATATTCTGTTATGCTCCATAGATTTTGGCCATTTCAAAGGGTCATGATGAGCTCTTTTCAGGGAGACAATTTAAGTCTTCTATCCTTCATGTCCTTCTGTTTAAGGTTGTGAATAGTCCCACTGACTCCTCTGGGATTACGTGGATACTGAAAGTCAAGCACGTATCAAAGCGTTGACAGGATTGCTGCCTAGGGAGTGAGACACAAAAGGCTGTAGAAAAAATATTCCTTAATGAGACTCTGTTAAAGAAACCCACAAATGTTATTAAACTTTGGTATGTTTGTTACTGGTGGGGAAGTACACTGAATCTAGCGGTGTGTATTTTCACTATAATTTTTATTGTTTGGATACATGCTATTATACATGCATACGGTGATGTTATCTACTCTAATATCTTTCAGATATTTTGCTCTGAATGTCATAAGCACATAAAATCAGTTAATTCCTTCCATGTTATGAGTGCAGAATACTGATCGTGGAGCTATCAGTAATATGCATTCAGAGGATACACTGCATCGACTGTGAAGGATCCACAATTGAATACTGAATAATCCACAAAATATGACAAAATGCAAATAAGGTGACTGACATGATACTGGAATGTTGAATTACTGGAGGAATACAAAGGAGGTATTAGTATTTTGTTCCTCTTGTGGAAAAATTACTCGTGAGACTCTGATTTAACTAATTTCAATTTTTATTAAAACCCCTTTCATTACTCTGACTCACTGCAAATGACAGCTGCATTTCAAAATTAACACTAATTTGCCAGTGCAGCTGGCCTCCCTTGACAGTGAGACAGAGCACAAAACATTGCTAAGACAGAAACTGAGGGTGGAGTTACAGACATACTTAATTTTATAGTACATATGTTTCAGAATAATTTATTATAAATATACCCCAGTGACATCAGTGCCAATTTTGCACCCGCAGTTCCCTGCTTCTGACTTCCTATAAGGCAGATCTCTGCAGATCAGTTTGGGCCAGGTGTACCTTGCATTACTATTTTATCTCAGGCAGCTGTTTCCTCCCTGTTTAGTCCTTCTGGGTTGCAAACACTGCCACGCAGAGATGCAGAGTCTGAGTTTAGGGAACTGAAAGACTGGTTTTCCCTTGCTGGAGGCAGTGACAGCTTTGGGAGGGAAAGTTTCTTACAGACTCTCACAGTGGTAAACACCAGCACACCCTGCCTGTTTGGCAATAATTAGCGTGGCACAGCAGGTCAGGCCCAGACTCGGCTGGATACGTGCTTGCTAAGCATGTGTTTATCCAAACATCTTGCTCGAAGATTTAATTTGATAAACTAGGGCCTTAAAAACACTGTTGGAGTTCTTTGAGGTTTGCTTTTGCTGTATGTTAATAAAGTAGCAACAACTTAGCAATTTAGATT
>VYZQ01059332.1:19598-31760 GCA_013400655.1 Mystacornis crossleyi
TTTTCATTTCCTGTGACAGCAGTATGTAAAGCGGACAAAAAGAAAAAACAAGAATTGGTTAGCTTCCAGAGAGTCAAATGGAGTCTTCAAAATCTTACTATTAAATTGATTACTTTTAACTTTATGTATGGTCGCTCCTCTGATTATTTGATTGAGGAACTAAACATTATCACGTCTTTTCAGCTCTTCAAATAATCTGGAAAACTCTAATGTTTGTTCATTTGTTACTTATAGATCTGCTTTTTGTCATGTATTTTTAAAGATTGAAAAGATTTCTTTTAAGATATTTATATAAAAAATATATACAGTGTCCAAATAAGAATATTCCTTGAAGTTCATTACACAAAGAAAAAGTCTTTTCTTTTTATACTTTTGAGTCCCACTAGTCCATTTGTATGGATAGTCAGGAAAAGGAACTCCGTAATTTAACTGGTTCAAGTCAGAAACTTGAACATAGACTTAGGAAGAGTCCACATTTAGGCTATAGTTGTCTTACTGACATAATGACACAAATACATTTTAAAATGCTTTCCATATCAGCAGCATTTCTGTTTGCTGCATTATTTATTAGCTGTCTTAAGCCATATCAGTGAACCTGAAACCCTGATGTTTTTTCACCATTTTATCTTTAATAAGTTAAATTGAATTGCTGTGCAAGTGTTCAGGAACTTGACCTGCTTGCAAATAGCTTTCGTCTTTAAGTATTCAAAGAAAGAGCAAGTGGTGATGGAAAGACACAGTAAGGCCATGTGATGAAGTTTGTCATACAGACAATTGACTTGTTACCCGCTCACCTCTTCTCATATGAAGGGGGCATTTCTCTAGCTGATGCTGACACACCTCAGTGTCATGATTGCCACAGAGCAGGAATTAAGACCTGCTGAATCCATACTGACTCTGAAGTGTGGATTCTGACTTTGCAGTGTTCTCTCCAGTGTTCATAGGTGGAGGGACATGGCACAAAGGCAGACAAATACATTGAGCGTAGAACTTGCAGGACCCAGAGCTCAGGCTCTATTCAGCTTTGAAGTGGCTTCTGAATCCAAGGTGTCTGTGCATAACCAGCTCTGTACTCCTGCAGCTATCACACAGTTAACCTACAGTAGTGTAGACTTGTCAAAGGCTTGCTTTTCCCTTATGCAAATATTACTACTCTTACTTTATCTCTCTTTGAAGTACAGAAAGCTTCACAGTCTTCTAGGATGACACTCACAATATTCTGAACATACACAGCCAGACAGGTAGTTTTCATTTAAGTACAACACACGTGGAAGGGCCTGTTCTGCTGTTTGACTGTAAAAGGGGGTTAGTCCAGATACCAATATTCACACTACGGATTTCTGAAAGAGGTGAGATGAATTCTCGATTGGAGACAGTGTTTGCCAAAACACTTTCTTTGTTTCTTCTCCAAAACTGATGGGTTTGTAAACAACAAAGAACAAGTTGAACTATAAAAATCAGATTAGAGGAGTAGAGATTTATACCTGCCTGGTTTTTGTAAAGTGTTTTAAATTGCAGTTCACTGGCTGGACGTGAATAGGGCAGGTTACTCTGCTGCATGCTCCTGCTTCAGTAGATTCCTATGGAGACACTTAATTTTATTGTATAAATCTGTCTTTGAACCCAAACTATTCTAGGATTCTATGATTCCACCGTTTTCTGCAGCATAAAATATACAAGGATTTTAATTTTTATTTTTCTTCACTGCTTTCCCTGGTAATCCTCCTTGAAGAGTGTGTCCTCTAGTTCCAGCTGTAGACCAGGAACTTAATAAAATATTCAAGAGAACTGAAGAATTGGGGTAAAATATTTAGACAGAATTATAGAATCATAAAATAGTTTAGGATGGAAAAGGCCTTTAAGAACATTGAGTCTAACTGTTACGCCAGTACTGCGAAGTCCACCTCTAAACCATGTCTCTTAAGTGCCACATCTACACATCTAAGTACCTCTAGGGCTGGTGATTCAACCGCTTTCCAGGGTAGCCTATTCCAATGCCCGACAACCCTTTCTATGGAGCAATTTTCACNTATAAAATTGGCCTTGGCCTATTGATCCAGCCTGTCCATATCCCTTGGCAGGGCCTTCCTTCCTTTTAGGAGATCATTGTTCCCACCCAGCTTGGTGTCATCTGCAAGCTCACTGAGAATGCACTTGGTCCCCTCATTCAGATCGTCAGTGAAGATGTTAAACAGGACTGGCCCCAGTACTGTGCCCTGGGGAACCCCACTGGTGCCCAGCTGCTAGCTGGATGTAACTCCATTCACCACCACTCTCTGGCCATCAAGCCAGTTTTTTTCCCAGCAAACAGTCCACCCATCCAAGCCACAGGAAATCAGTTTCTCCAGGATAGTGTTGTGGGAAATGGTGTCAAAGGCTTTACTAAAGTCTGGTAGACAACATCCAGAGCCTTTCTCTCACCCACTAAAAAGGCCATCTTGTTGAAATCAGGTTAGTCAAAATGGGAAAGCTCAGTTACACACTGATTAAGAAGAAGTTATTTATGGACTAGAACAAGGCCAGAGTTTTAGTGAGCTCCTTTAGTACAGTTTTTGCATGTATTAAGGTGGCAGGTGATTGTTGATGAAGCACAACCAACGAAATCAACTGCTTACTGTTTTTTTTAATGAGAGGTCCAGGACTCTCTCAAGGTACTGTCTCAATAACTGCTTTCAGTGCCTTGATGTATTAGGGAAGTGCTTTAGACATGACTGAGCTGAAAGTCATATTTTGGCTAGGTTTGGAGTAATATTTAGAGGCAATGGCCTAATAGTAACCTAGTGAACATGGAATGAGATGGATGGAGTCAGTGGTTTAAGAGAAAGGAGTGGAAGGAAAGCAGAAGATACAGTGCTGAGGGTAAAGCCAACAAGCAGTTTTCTCTGACAGAAGCCTTTGAGGAAACTCACTCTACTTACAACACAAAGAGTTATAATTAGTTTAGAAGATGAAGATCTGCCAACTTCTGTGGTAGAATTAAAAAATACTCTGCAAAAGCAGTTGACTGGAACATTTATGTGCTTGTGAGACTTACCAGGCTACCAAAATTCATGTACTATCCCTAGTTAGGTAACAGGAGCTGAGAAAGCCAGGTGTGAACACTACTCAGAGAAATGTAGTTCGCAGTGTATTGTGAAGTTTGTCATCAGCTGTAAAGTTGTGAGCCATGAGCGTAAGTGAGCAAGTACCTAGGTTTTTTCTGCTGTTGTAAATGGAATAACAAGGCCCATTACCACAGGGATGCTGGTACAAAGCACAGTGTCCTCAGGAATTCTCAGAATGGGGAAGGATAATATATTTGTTGGAAATACTTCCCAGTGCACATCTCAAGCATGGAATTAACACTGTATATCCTTTACATATAAATATAGCTCACAGAAGGAAAAGATTCTTTAGCGGGAATGACTGTCATCATTATTCTGCTGAGTTTTTTATTTATCTGTAACTGTGGCTTAGAAAACAGAGTCTCAAGTGAATAGGATTAAGACAGTAGTGTTGCACTGGTGATGTTGTCCCCATGTTATCTCTGATGACACTATCAGAAAAACATCTATAATCATATTTACATTAAGATTCCTCAAGAGCTGTTGGATTATCTCTTCTGGTTATAGCAACCACACAGCCAATTCTCTATTGGCAGGATCAAACCAATTCACATGAACTCATTTAGAGTTAATAATTTTAGGTACAAGTAGTAGAAAAAGATTTTTTAAATTATTTCTAGCTTTGGACAAACTGACTTCCTCACCAAGAATCCCATCTCTTCCAGATTGCTTCTTATTGATTCTCTTACCATTTTACCTCTACTATGTATTAAACAATGCTGAAGCTCAGATGTCTAATTTTAGACCCTCAGTTTAAAAAACCACTCTGTCTCTGCTTACTAGGTTCTCCTACTTCTGCCAAGTTAGCTTTCTTATTACAAAGGACTTGTAAGTCTTATATTAACAGAAGTTCTTTTATAGTCTCTGAGGGCCCAACGAAAGTGGATAGATACCACTTTCAATCAAAATACTAGATTCCTGTAAATGATACTCAATTGCACAGGGGCACATTCTGATCGCATTCAGCAATTTAGTGCACTGGCAAAGGTGATGGTCAAAAAACCCAGTGACTATCAGAAATAGGTCATAGAATGCTATTTTTGACATCACTATTAAATCATAAATATAGGGCTTATACGATGAAAGTATTTGCTTGAAACTTGGTAAATACTGAGTGGTGAACCACAGATACCCTTGGAACATCCCTGATTATTGCTATCACTATTTCCAGTCTGTGATTCAGTCTTCTCTGAGTTAAGGAAGGCATTTTTAAACATAGCCGTGCTGAGGTTTTTGAATGAAAACATACAGTACTTTCATATCTAATTTGCGGACAGAATTCGCTGATGTCTGTGCTCTTTATTTGCTTGGTAAGCTCTTCTTTTACCACCAAGAACTTTGGCTTCTTCTAAAGTATGGAAAGCTTCATTACCAACTGCATAAATCCTTGCTCCAGCAGAGCTTCTGAAGCAACAAGATACAACACCATATCTATGGTTTGATGATTTTTTAAATTATGTTACTTTTTTCCATCTGTTTTTCATTATTTAGGTTATAAAACCAAGTTCCCATAAGGGAAATTATTGTTAGGGCAAGTATATGGGCACATCATTAGTAAATACAATAAAGTATTTTAATTAAAGTGCTAAATAGAAATTAATGAATACTAGTCCTATTAAGAATTTGTAATCATATATTATTGAGGTAGGAATATTATTATGAGAATTCTGTTCTGTTTCTAAACCTTATTGCTTTGCCCAGCATTTACTTATGTTTATTTTAAGATAAAAATGCAAGCAATGATCAGAGAATCAAAGGCACTGTGGTTCTTTCTAGGATGACATTTAGTGTTAATGAACTAAGGATTTATACACAGCAGTCAAATAAGGAACATTTTGTATTTTTTAATAAAACCAAAACCTGTAAGAGCAGAATAAAAAAAAAAACAAACCACACACCAAAAACAACCAACAACCAAATGAAAAATAGGAACTGAAAACTCAAAGATTTTGATGTTTTGCAGCTTCTTTTTTGTAATTTTTTAGAGGACAGAGGAGCAGATAGCTGCCTTCTTTGTTCCCGTACAGCTACGGACACTGTGACTGATTTTTCTCCCTGTTGAAGCTGTTGACAGCATTGCTCAGCCCACTGTAGGGCTCACATGTGATTAGTCAGGCAACCAGACAGTGTTCACGTATGCAGTAATTCCAGCAGATTTTCAAAGGATGCCGTCTCTGACAGGTCTCCTTGGAGTTCTCATGAATAAACTGGGGAGGCATGAGCATGGGAATGACACTATCCCAGACTCACCTCATCTCTGTAGGCTGCATGCACTTTGACAAATTAAATTAAAAGCTGTGTCATATTAGCCTTGAGTGAAAAGTGTGAATATATATATATAGACATGGACATAGTTTAGTAGTAACTAAGAGAGGAATTATCTGGAATATATCAAGAATATTGAATTGTTCACTGATCCAGCTGATCTGTTTGATTCTTGCTAACAGCACTTGTGTCACTCAAAATGAGACAAGGTACAGTGTAACCTGCCTTTTTTGCTGACCCTGTAAGGCAGTCAGCTGAAGTATTGCTAGCCAGAATCAAGCACTTTCTTTCATGTATGCTTGATTCATCTTTCATCCAATTATTTTATTTACCACAGTAAATACCAATTTCTTAAATATGTGAATTCTTACGTTGGACCAAAAAAAATTGGTGTTAACAGATTTCAGTTTGTGCTGAAATTTTGTGCCAGCAGAAGTTGAAGCTGGCAACCAAAATCCTCACTGGAGTCTGAAAGTAAAAGGGTAGTGCTATGTGGGTATTTTAATCTCCCCTAAATATAGAGTATAAACTCTCATTCTAGTTTTAGAGCATTTGGAAAAGATTTAACTTACTTTTTTCCCCATCCTTTTCAATCAGGAAACATAAGCTGGATGGCGTAGCTTTATTTCATTTCTTCTGAATGTCTAAATGCAGAGACACAGACCATAATATTCGAGATTGTCTCAAAGGTCTTTTTTGTTCCCCAGAATCTGCGATTATGGTAGCACTACACTTCTTACACCTAAATCATTTTATAGTTTCTTTTTGTACATACCATTTTGCATCTGAATTGCTTTTGTTCCTGCATGTAAATGTCTATGGATTGCAGTAAGTTATATCAATGTTTGATTTGGGGTTTTTTTTCGGTTATATTTTTGAACATTTTTCAGTGAATTAGGAAATCTGAATGTTGCCCTTATTGATATAGTGTGGTATAAATCCATCTGTTAATTTTTTGTAGCACTTTTCCTCCCATGAAAGTTTAGATGTATTTTGGAAGAAACATTTGTTTTTTTTGTGAAATCCCTTTAAGACTAGCACATGTATAATGCATTGATTTAGCCTAGTAATCCTTTTCTGGAATAAAATGCAGAATGGATAAGCAAAATATTTCAAGGGTGTTATTTTTTAACACTTAAGTCTTCACATAAAATGTGTTTTTCGTTAAGAGTAGTTGTGGTGCACATAGTGGTCTCTGTTTTACTTATTGTTTTTCGGGTGCACATCTGGTTACTCAGAAATGTCACAGGACAAAAATACTGTATTCTGTTTGCCTCTCTGCACAGCCAGAGGTAGCCAGAGGACCACATAGCCATCTGAAAACATGGCTGCATATTTCCCAATAGCCTGGCATTGGTGACAAGTGTTAAGGAAGGATTAGGGTCTGGGATGATGAGTGTTTGAGCCTTGTTGAACGGTTAATTACTTCCCTGGGGGTCCTGCTGTTTGCCAAGGAGCAGTGACCGCTGAGCCAGGGGTAGAGCATGTCCAGCCTGACCAGGGCCTCAGCAGCAAGGGTGGGCAGAGGAGTATGGGGCAGGTCTTGGTGCACGTTTGTTTAGGCTGTGCTTGTAGTCTCTCTGAGATAAAAACTCAGATACTGCTTTAGGATTAAAAAGGAAGAGCCAAACAGCATCTGCTCTGTTAGCAGGATAGCTATCCTGCCAATGTGCTTTAAAAAAGCAAGTAATGATGCAGAAAAACCACCTGACTGTGGTTTATGAACAAATTCTTGACTCAATTTAATGTTCAGATATGGGCTTCAAAAAGAGGGAAATGTTGACTTGTTATTAATCATTTACTAAGGTGTCTGGTTTTGTCATGCCCGGTAAAGAGCTGCAGATCCTTAGGAAACAAGGGATATTTTCAACAGCTGCACTATAAATCAGATGTATGTTTGAGGGTGATCTGTTCTCAAACTAAGCACTTTTTAGAAATAGCAACCACTGTAAATCATTTGGGAGGGATGTGTAGACAGGTATCATGTAGCTGCACAGGGATGTTTACCAGTTTCACTAAGTGTTGTTTTTGTGACAGATTAAATCCAACGGGGAGCTGCTGATTAAAAATGTTCAGCTGCGGCACGCGGGGAGGTACATGTGCACTGCTCAGACAATTGTGGACAACTCCTCAGCTTCAGCTGACCTTGTGGTAAGAGGTAAGGTTCTCCAGGTAATACAGAAATGGGGCTGGTTTCCACCCAGACAAGACAGCAAGACAAGAGTGTTTCTGATTGTTTAGGATATGTGATTTCTCATCAACAGATGGCAGAAATTAAAATGAGAAGTGCATAAACATGCAAAGTCATAAAAGTCTACTCAGGGTACTGATTCTGTTGCAGACATTTAGAAGTCTATCTGAGCATGTGTTTTCCTGAAAACCAATAAGGATTTTTTGATTAGGGGTATTTTCCTTATGTTAAAGCAAATTTTACATAGTTTAATTTGATGTCCGTTATTAAAACTAGATTTCAAGGATCATTTCAATGTATCCCCTGGATACATTTCTAAGTCACTTTCTCATTTTTCATAAAGCTGTATGGATTAAATTATTGAGTATAATACTAGGCCTCCATTAAAAGGATTCTGAGTTTTCAAATTACAGAAACCAAAACATCTAAGGTTAAATTTGTCACTCATTTTTTATCTGATTCATGTCTGTTAAGTGTTTCTGCAGTCTCAAAATGCTGTTCTTGCTCATACAGTATGTATCCTACAAGATCTGTTGCAATCTGCAGTTTTAATAGCATGTGTTAATGTTCTTTGGGCATTTTGCTCTCTTTTATGCCTGTGGGCATAACACATTCTGTGCTAATGCTCTGTTTTGCTGACAATTCAAAGCAGATATAACTTGTACTTTGAGTTGCCTTGCTGTTATGTTTTGCCCAACATTCGAGTTACACCACAGAGATGTGTAGCAGCTGAGCTATAGCTAGTGTCGTGGTTCTGAACTTCTGTCATCTCAGGTTGTTGTGCAGTTGAATATTTCTGCATTTACATTTTTTTGCTGGGTATTGACAGCCTGTGAAATGTCTTCAGTTTTGGATAAAATGTCAAAGCAAATATGGTAAGTGATGAAACTGCAGAACACATCTGCAAAGTAAAAGAGTAGGATCTGTTCATATGCCTTAGTGTTATGTGAGCAATTCCTTTTAAAACTTAAAAGAGAGACAAGGTTCTCTATCAAGCTTCTGATTCCCCTTCCAACCCAGTAATTAGAGCCATTGCTCAGAGATTATATTGTAGAAGAAATTAGCATTCATTTTATCCTCAAAATTTGGATTGTAGTACAAGGAGCACAGTTCCTCTTACGGCTGCCTTTTTTGTCAGTGTAAAACTCAGCAATTTACCAGGCCAAGAATAAATATCTTACGAAATATGACAAAGGTGGGATTGTAGTTTCTCTGCATTGGTAAGGAAGATGCAACAGCAGAGTATGAAAACAAAGAGCTGTGTTCCAGAGCATCTCATCAGTGGAGCGGTAAAGGATAGCTGCTGTCACTGCAGGCACACGAAGATGTTTTGTCTGTCCACAAAACAATTTAACAGTTCATATGGATTGTTCTATGTGATCTTGTTTAAATTGCTAGTGATGTTAATACGTTGAAGACCCTGCAGCCCCTGCGTGTACCTACAGACTTCACTGGCCCTGTGTTGCCCTCACTGGGGCTGTGCTACAGATGTGCCTTCTTCCAGCTCTGTCTCTGGCCCTGCCTCCTGGATGTGCCTCAGGCCTGTGCTGTGGGTAGCTGCCTCCTGGATGGACTGCTTGGATATATGCAGCAGTTTGTCACCTGGATGCCCCCATTTCACTGCCCCTGGTACCTGGGACTGCCATTTCAGCACCTGATTCTGCCCACTGTATTTGGACCCAGTGGAACCGTGCCCCATTGCTGAATGAACTACCAACCTTGGGGTTAGTTGTGGGTCCTGTATCAGCTTTCCTGCGGAGCCTTTTCCTTTTCCTGTGCCCCCTGGTGTTTCCTGAGACATGCCATTTTCAGAAGCTGACAGTGAGGTGAGAAGCTGTAAGTGGTATCATTTGAAGAAAGAAGGAAAGTTACTGGGACGGATGAACCTTTCCATACCTTCTAGCCTGAAGGCTTTTGAAGTGAGCAGTCTTGCAAGAGAATGGGTCTCTCATCAGGCCTTACCTACCTGTGTTCCTAGAGCTGGGACAACAAATATCCATGTTACCAGGGTGGAGAGTTGACCAACAACCCTCATCTTAAAAATCAGCTCTTATCAACAACTTCTACTTTGTGCATCCTCTGTGAAGAGTCAGAAGCTGTTTCCACATGCAGTGAGGTATTTAGTCCTTACTTTGAAAGGGAGGTCCAAGGAATGAAATTGCTTGCTTGTTAGAAGGATATATTCACTGAAACCAAGGAACAACAACATATGCTAGTATATGCCTTTGATTCAGGTTATTTGATTTGAGTCCTTTTGCTCAGCGGTATGGAGAAAATAAAGAGCTCAAGAGCTGAAGATACATTTGACACTATGTGTGTTTAGATCTGATGTAGAAACCTCATTATATTTTTTTGTTGTATTTGTTTTGATTTTCTGTGGTTTCTCTGTAAATAGTGCAGAGAAATATGTTATGGTATTCTTGGGCTTTTTTTAATATTCTCTGGGCCTTATTCAGTCAGATTGTTGGATAATTATCTGAACCATGTTGGCATATTATTATCTCTGAATGTTGAAGCAGAAAATGTGTCTCAATAGTTCTAATGCATGTATCTGTTTGTACACAACAGTTAATATGTATCAGGTAACTGTGTATCATATAAAACAACAAAACCAGAACTTTGTAGGAACTTTGAATCTGATGAGAGGTTTACCACATTGAGGTAATATGAAGGCCAAGAAAAATAGGAAGATATCTATAGAAATCTCTTTTAAGGTAGGATTTTTCTCCAAAGTTAGTTACAAGGTTTTCCATGTAACTTGCACCCCGGGCCTATACAGCACAAGAAGTGTAGGTTAAAGGTGGGCCCCCAATAAGGTTATCATTAGGTGGAATTTGAGAAGGAAAATCTTGTGGGTTTTTTCTGGGTTCAATTTTGCTTTGTAAAAAGAACAGCAACAGTTTAAAAGAAGCATCTTTTTACTTAATAATATCTCAATATTGATTAGGCAAGAATCATGGAAGTTTTATTTGGTAGTTATTAAATGCAAGAGCAGCTGTCCTTTGACTTCACTCTGTAGAGTATTAAAAGTTGATGAACTTTAATTTTCAGCATATTTAATTTGTTGACTGAACCATCTGTTTTGGTATTTTTTTTTCCAGGTCCTCCAGGCCCTCCTGGAGGTATAAGAGTAGAAGAAATTAGAGACACTGCTGTAGCACTTACCTGGAGTCGTGGAACAGACAATCATAGTCCTATTTCTAAATACACTATTCAGTCAAAAACCTTCCTATCTGAAGAATGGAAAGATGCTAAAACAGGTAAGAGTAATGACAGAAGTAATAAAGACAGTAAGTTTTAAAGTATGATTGTTAGAAAGTTTGACTAATCAGAAAATAAATACAATAAAAGGAAACCAGGGATGCTATTAATGTCTGCTGCAGGTTTACTGTCCTGTCAGTGTGCTGTCAACAGTTTTGTTCCCAGCATTTGGAGGGTCTGAACTGAATATCAAGAAATTCAGAAAATAACAGGCCAGAGTTGCTACCTGTCTTTTTAGCCTCTTTCCTTGCTGCCTGAAACATTCAATATAAACTACTGGAACCATTAAAATTTATTTTCAGGTTAATTTAGATGAAAAGTGGATGTCTTTGTTTCTGTATGTGTTATGGAGAAAGCTGATTAAAATTGTCTGCTTTTTCCTGGGAGCAGACTAAGTTCCAGTTACATTAAACTGGCACCCATAGAGAAAACATAGCTAAGATTATCCTTCTAACCACTGGATGTCATCATTATGCCATAAAACTGCAGTTAAAGAGGCACCTACCTGAGCACAGGACATGCTAACATGATTTTTTTTTTCAGAATTTATCAAAAAAGCGTAAATTCTAAAATATTTTTAAGCTACTGGTATCTCTGAGTGCTTTATGAAGGCTAGCATTGTCACAAGCTATACAGAATTGTCTTATCAATATGTTTCATCATCCCACCTTTATGAATTACAACTTAAGTGTTTTCCTGTGTAATTAAGATATCACATACTCAGCATTTCTACATACTATGAATATTAATAGTTTCAGTGATTGTCTTCCATTTAAGTTGCCACTTGAAACTACGGATGTGTAAGAAATAGACAGACATATTGAGCTGAAAATCTGTTACATTTTTTAGAGTAAAAAGTTAGAAATACTAGGCCTTCTGCCTTAAATCATATTTTTCTTTCAGACTATGTAGTATATGTAGTTCTGTTGGATATGATTGCCTCCATTAGCCAGCACTGATTTTTTTTTACATCAAAGTAGCTTGGAAAATAAACCCAGAAGGTTCCCCAGCCCCTTCTTATCTCTTATATCTTGTTTAATGGCTTCTGTAGAATAGATTTCTTTGAACCTTAAAAAAATTATTAATGTAGAAATTAGAGCTGTTCAAATAACTGATTATTTGTTTCCGTAACAATACATGCAGGAGGGAGGATCCTGTTAGACTAGCCTCTGCTTTTTTCGGGATAAATTCTATTTTATTTCCTATTCATCCTTTATTTTTCAATTGAAAAGGAAATGTGAAGAATTTCACGTGGCAACTGATACTGTTTTGTTTTGTGCTGTGTGTTACTGGAACTGGAAATGGAGGTGTAAGAGTTAACATAAACGTTGGTTTCAGATC
>VYZQ01059332.1:70255-106572 GCA_013400655.1 Mystacornis crossleyi
TTCTTACTTTTATTTATTTCAATAAAATCACTCATTTTCTTATTTATTTCAATAAAATCACTCTGTATATGTGCCTAGCTGCATTGCAGCATACAGCTATAATCAGTGTAAAATACAACCATGAACTGCTGTAATTTACTGGCCAGTGCCTATTGTACAATAAGGAGCTTGGGGATATTTTTCAAGCCCATTACAGTAAATTAATGAGCTACACAATTTAAAATTGATTCTTGAGTTACCACAACCAGGTGAAGGTTGGAAGAACTTTTTTAAATGGTGTCTTTTTCAACGGTTAATAATAGGCTTATCTGTTTCCTTTGAAATACAATAAAGTCTGATATTTTTTTTTTGTCTCTTGCATGGTTTTTGGATTGCAGTGCTTTTTCATATTACTAATATTCATGTAATCAAAACAATCTTGCAACCAGTAGGAACTAAAACTATATGGTGCTTGATTCCTTTTTCGCTTCACTTGTGTAACTGCACTGGCCTCAGTGCAGTTGCTTTGTGCCAGAGTAAGGAAAAATAGAATCAAGCTCTCAAATTTTAAAATTTCATCCAGGGTGGGAGAGAGAGGAGGGTTACTCTTCACATTTGGATAAATACTGGGGAAGAAAGGAAAATGCCATACACCTTCAGCTTCACATGTGAAATCAGATTAATGTCTCAGTTTAAATAGTGACATGGAAAAAGAATAATTTATGTATTGTATATGCTTATAGCAAGAGAACAAAATTACAGTTTATCTGTGTTCACTGCACAGATATATACACATATAAATTCCATTTGCCAGAGTCATGTTTTAGGATCCTGAAATAGTATTTACTTTGAAGTACAGCTCTTTCAAAGGAAATCTGTAATTTTTGCCTGTACTAATATACACAGTCCTTTTAATTACTTTATCTTTTAATTTTTTCAATTAATATTTGAAACGAGAAAAATGTTTATTGCACATATTAGTATTCAGTAAGTCAGGTGATAATTCACTTTTCCTGTGGTATAATCAAAATCTTTTGATTGGGATTTGAAAATGTCCATCTGTTGCAAAGACTGTTGTAGTAATAAGAGGAAGAGAACACAGGTAAAAATTGTAAGTAATGCTGAAGAAAAAAATCTCTGTCTAGCTGACATGACAGTCATTTGTTACTCACCTTGGAATTTCTTATGAATCTGGTACAAGAATAAAGCAAAAAGCTTCTACTAAATTAAAAGTACATTTTTGAAAAAGCGCTCCTCTAAAAGAAGAGTAATTTTCAAAATGCACTTGCTGTTGTCTCATGACTCTTAAGCAGAAAATACTCAGAATACCCTGTAACCTGGTAAATACATATGCTTAAGTCAACATATTTTGTTCTCTGATATTTTTCTTGATTTTCCTTCCATCACATTTCATTTTGTCACAATTCTAATTTCTTGATATTGCCTCCTTCCAAGCCTTATTTTGACTGAGTAGGGTGAAAATTCCATGCATTACAACATACTCAGTGATAGAACAAATGTTTTCTTGAAAAGCCATATTCTCATTAATTTCAATTTTTTCTCTTTTTCTTCTATTCAAACTCAAAGGTTGGACAGATTGTGGAAATATTCTCATATCTAGTTATGTCTTCTTAGTCTTCATTATCCTGTGATAACCCCTGTTTCCTTTCTTCCTTTCTGCAGTGACTTTAATACCCGATCTAAGGGGTTTTTCTGCCTTGCTGAAGAGCAAGGCCAAATTGAAGCTGATCTGGCCTGTTGGACAAATTTATTTTCTTTGCTGCTTCTCAGTCCATTATTTTCATTTTCTGCATATTTTTCATGTTGCTCTCCAGCCCTGGGTGCTGCTTATTCCCACTGATAGTTCCTTGCAGTGCTGCAGTACTCAGGGAGCAGAGGGAGGGAGGCTGTGCCACCCTTTTGCACCTGAAAAGTTTCTATTATTTGCCTATTGCATCATGTGGTTTTTTAGATGTGTACTATTTGCAAGTCAAAAAGAGTGACACATCTCATATATAATTGGGCTGAATTTATTTGTAAAAAAAATTCACAAATCCCTATTTTGTTGGGTAAGGGGGAGTAGAATCCTCAATTAGAAATCCCCAGACATGCCAGCTGGCCAAAGAAGATCCACTGCCTAGGTCACAGGAGAACCACCTCATGCTATTATTTGTTGCATGCACAGCTTTAAAAGAGTACATTTTATTAAAAAAATATTACCAGTGCTCTTCTACTTTACTCTCCATGCAAAAGAATCTGTGATGAATATTAATATATGTGAAGGGGAGGGGAATTTGAGAAATAACCTATGTTTATTGAGAGCTAAGTAATAACCCATTGACTGAAAATTTTCTGATTCTTCTCAGAGTCCAGGTCATCTTTTCATTTTTGGTCTGTGGCAGGGCTAGAGTCAATGAAAAAGAAGCCCCGGCTGCTGCCTGCTGACAATGCCAGGTGCTATTGCCAGAACAAAACAAAATGTTTCCTTGGCTCTGAATTTTCAACTAGAAGGCGGCAAACTTACACCATGGGGTAGAGAAACCACCCAGACCATCAGCAGCAATTCAAATATGTTTTTCTTAGGATAGTTGAAGCCGTTCCACAGATGCATAGCAAACCTTAGCACAGCACAAAGCATGAGCAGATGGACAGACAGCTTTGTTTCCATCCCATACATCTACTCTGCTGCAAAAACAGTAAATCACAGAGTTGTGAATCACTCCATAACGCCTTTCTTGAAAGGTTTATGGCACAGACAAGAGGAAAATTTCCTCGTGCACAAACAAAGGTTTCCTAGACAAGGGAAAGTTGGACGCATGATTTAATAATGATGCCAGTGATGCAAGGTAAGTATATTATAATTAGTTCAGTTGTTTTCTGTTTACCATGAATAGGGATAACAGAATTTAAATCATGTCAGCTGATACTACCTCTTTCTTTTGCAGTAGTCTTCCATGAAGACTATTTCCAGCTGGGACAAGAGCAATTTCTTTTCAATAGCCAGTTGAAAGAGCAACAAACCCACCTCTTTCTTTTATGCAGTTTAGTTAAACCTGAAGAAATTATATTTCTCCCGTATCTGTTTTTCTGTTCTACCTAAGTAAATACGAAAACACTGAGAAAACAGATACAAATGAAGCCTAACAGTTGATAAAGAAACTAATTACTGGAACAGGCAAAAATACCTTCCTTTTTTTCATGTGGCCTATTTTTTTTTCCATGGAAATAGACAAGCTTAGAAGCAAGGAGAAACAGAAGCAAGGAGAATATAAGAAGGCTTTGCAATTTACTTTTCTTGTAGTAAAAAGGAGAGATAAAAAACAGACAGCCCTATTGGAATATAGGGCCTTGGATCCTGGACGTAAAGTAGAGTATTATTTACAGGAAAATGGGTAGGAGTTTGGTCATTCTTTCAGGAAAAAAAATCTATTTTGCAAAACAGACACAAAGGCAGACTGTCATGAATGAGTTTTTAGGTTGTTCAAAGAATCACCAGCAAAGGTTTCAGCAAAAGCAGATTTAATATAAACATGAAAGCCTGACAAAGTTTGTTCACTCTTCTACTTACTAGATGGACAAAATACACAGAGAAAAATCAGATTAAAATCTGAAGTCAATCAATCTAAAATTAAAATCAACCTAAAATTATGTACATGGAGGCAGGGATTGGAAAAAGGTATGGATGGGCAAGAGTAAGGATAAAAAGGAATAAGGGAGAATCTCTGGTTGTGTCACAAGGTTTCAAGTTGTCCCCCTTGCCAAATGCCATATTTAAGGCATGTGTTTTGTTTATCTAAAAGAAATGAGGACTCTTGATAGTAAGTTCACACGTGGTGCATTAGAGTGGTAGTTAGGTAGTATAATGCTGATTTGGTTTTGACACTGATTTTAATGGCTTAATTTGCAATTGCTTGCACACTGGATCCACAGAATGCTGGTTGAGAGGAGAGATCACACATAACACTGAGGAGAGAAAGAATCTTTAGGCACTGCATATATCCAGCTCGTACCTGGCCAGACTTCAGAGGGACCTTATTAATCCTTCTCTTTTAATTTACATCCACATGTTTATTTGTACACATCCATTAAGTCTTTATCTGGCACTTCTCTAGTTTTTAAAAGTTGGTAAAACTGACAGATCACAACTGCATTAGCGCACAGAATTCAATCTTGTAGT
Organism: Mystacornis crossleyi; assembly: GCA_013400655.1. Classification (NCBI taxonomy): domain Eukaryota; kingdom Metazoa; phylum Chordata; class Aves; order Passeriformes; family Timaliidae; genus Mystacornis; species Mystacornis crossleyi. The sequence continues at coordinate 74,412 of VYZQ01059332.1, forward strand.
CTGTTCTTAGGCAAAGCTTTTATTAACTTTCATTCATGAGCCATGGGAGTGTACTGGCTGTCATGCAAGGGCGAATAATGTTTCCAGTAAAGTATGGATCCTTACATGTAGGTCAGTAATCTAACAAGAAAGAAGATTATCTGTTTAATGTGCATTTACCCTGATAATGTTCTGTTAATGTGCTGTCTAAGGGTAGGACTTGGTTTATTTAAGAAAGCTGGTAAATACTTCTCTGCAACAGTGCCTAAGCCTTGTAAGGAACCGCTATAATGAGGTGAATTGCTTGCTATTAATTCTGGAGCCAGCAAGCACATCCCAGGGGAAGATTTATTATTCCTTTCTCTTTGTAGAGTAACAACATGTAAATAGAAGTTTCCTCATACTTGCTCATCATTCAGTTGCACTCAGCAACCTTTTTGTCTCGTTTTACTCCATTAGAAGCATTCAAAATATTTGTGCCTTTCCAGCTACATTATCCTAGTCTGACAAAAGCAGAATGGATTTTCTGTGGATTTCTTAAACACAAAACCTGAATTTTATTTTTTTTCCTATGGCTGTTCATTCATTGAGAACCACTACTTTAATACTTAGGAATAGAAAGTAAATATTAACATGCCTCATAAATCACTAAAAAATGCAGATAAATACACCCCTATACTTTCAGTTTGTCATGCTGTGCTTGTTTTTAGGCCTGCTGAAATCTCTGCTGTTCAGTTTGTGTATTACCTTCTCAGTATGGTTTTTCTTCATTCAAAATTTTCTGGAGAGCTGTCCAGTGGGCCTGTTCCAGACTGTCACCACCAGCTGCAAGCACTTCTGTCCTTAGTCTGTGTTCAACAGCAAGACGAGCAGTAGGTTGGGTCCTGCACTGCCCATCTGCCATCCTGATAGAGACAAACCCTCTCTGGGATGAAAGAATAGCCAGTTCTCAGGCTCCTTTGGCCCATATCCAAGACTGACAGCCAGGCACAGTTTGGCTGGGTTATTTTCTCATATAGATGCTACTTAACAGGGAGCTGGACCATAGCTCCACAGTCTCTCAACACAAACCACTTAACAATAGCAATTCTTACTTCTGTTTGCCAGAGTGAGTCATGTTAAGTTTGTAAGCTGTAGATTATTATTTTACGTCTTAAAATATTTGTTTAAGAAAGACCCTTGTGACTTTACCAGATGTAAATGCCACACTGCTAGAAGTCAGCCATCTGGACTTTGTAATCTGGCAGGTAAACAAACGGACCAGGCTCTTTGACATCTCTCAGATTATTGCTGTTCATATGAGCATTAACATTTCCAAAGGTGTTTCTTTGCTTTGTCACATTTCAAAGACTCCATTAATTTTGTTTTCACATGCTTAAATATTTATTTTGACCTTTTGCCTCCTGGTATAATAACCTCCTGGCTTGTTGGACTGGCCAAATCAAAATACACTGATGTGTCGTGAATGGCCTTGTTTCTTGTATAAACACGCTGCATGAACATGCAGCTCTTGCAGAACAAAAGAGTGAGTCCTCCTCCGCACTGTAGCAAGTCTCTCTGCCCATTTCAGGTTATCCATACAGGTAGGGGCTGTGCTGAGATATGCCAGCTGGTTTCCAGCCTCCATACTCTGTGGACTTCAGGATTATTTCCCCCACTAGAAGTAGAGCTGAAGTAAGACCAAGTAAGACCAATACTGTGTTGTTGTCTGTTTGATGCACAGGTGCTGCTGTTGGAGTACCGACTCTGCTCCTGGTCCTAGTGGTGCCTGCCCTGGGTGTCCTTGCCTGCTCGGGATTCTGAATGTAGCTGGATTCACCTTGTCCTCCACCTAACACAAAGGACTCCCTTTGAAGATGAGGACCACAATTCTTTTTGATTCCTGTGGCACCATCCTAAGCCAAATAAATTACACTTTAAAAAGAATTACCCTACCGATTTCCTATGAACTTAAAGAGGACTGAGGCATCCAGGAACTCCTTCATGAAGTAAATCAACTTTTGAACGGCTAAGAAATATTTTTAACTTGTTCCAATATGCCTTATAAAACACTTATGCTGATCTGTGACAGTTGCATGATTCGGTCCAATGGGGCAAGTTACAGTGTTAAAACCCATTAACATAGGCTGTACAGTGAAAGTAAAATCACCATACGTAGGTGCTTTAACTTGAATAACAAATTGTGAAATATAATAGAGATTGAAATGTTGATTGTATGTGATAAATGTAAGAGTACTACGTCTGTCTGTACTATCCTATATGTTTTGTGTACTGCATATTTTTGGATAGCCCCGTCATCATTTATTGGGATTACTGGTTTTTAGAGAGACAGTCAAAGCAAAAACATTTCATTATTTACAGCTATATTTCTTGAGGTCATTGGATAGAATTTGAAGGAATTGAAATAAAAGTCAGTGATAATGATTTTTTTAAAAATATGTTCAGAACACCTGAGACATGGATAGCATGTTCAGCTTAAAGGAATTTACCTGTGCTTCACTGACATGAGATTTATTATATTCTTTTCTTAAAAGAATTCTGCTGAAAAATTCTGTTATGGTAATTGTTGCTGATTTGGGGAGTCGAATGTCAGCTTTCAGGGAAGCAGCGTAATGTATTTTTTGATTTCGTCTTATTCCTATTGTTATTATTAAGGTAGCAATATAACACGTAGGAGTTTGGAGATGAAGTCCATGCTAAGATCAGCCAAGTGGACCATGAAATGGTAGGAAACATATGTTATTTTTTAAAGTGAAAAGATTTAAAATATAAAAAAAAAGAAAAAGATAGACAATAAATGGCAAAAAGCAGAGTAGCACAGTAAAAAAATATTATATTTACATTTTTATGCTGCAGACGCCAGGTGTTACCTTCCTATATTGAAGGCGTACATTTGGGAGAACTATATGCTTTTTCAAGAACTCGATATTCTAATGTTCATAGTGTTGTAAATAAGAGTTTTAAAGTTATGAGACCATTTCTCTATTTGATAGAGTACTGAATGATCCAACTGTGTGTTAGTACGTGAAAGTCAGATCCCAATTGTTAGTCAAAGCTACGTGTTTACTATGGCCTTTGCAAAATGGGAACTCTATTAGAGATAGAGAATGTTTTTGTTCTGACTGTGTCTAGAGTGTTTCAGTGCTGGGTTTCTTTGTTGGTTTGTTTGGGTTTTTTTAGGTTGTTAAAGAAATGCACATTCCTTTCATTTTCCATGGTATGCTGGAAATTAATTTGAGTGTGAATGATGAAGAAACACAGTGACGTTGAATCAGCTGGCTCAAGTAATAGTGCAATGTCTGATGCTTCAAGAATTATAAGCTTTGAATCATATTTTATTAGCACAACCTTGCTAGCTACTTAGAAATAGATTTTATCTTTTTAGAACTGATAATGTAGAGGTCCCTAATAATATTTACATGAAGCAAGGATAGGTCTATTAATATTTACACCCTTTTCTTTTATTTGTATAATTTTGTACTATATATTTACATGTAAAAGTGTAGAGTCTTCATTAATAAATATCAATAATACTGTTTTAGTTTAATTTTAACTATTTGTTACAAGATGAAAATTTTTTAAATAGACAGAAGTGATAACTCCCCTATAGAGGAATGTCAAAGTGTCAAACACTGCTGAGTTTCATAAATTGTATAATTATTTGAAAGAGAAATGAGCTGTCTTCATACATAAGAAACTGATATGTAACTGTAAGCCTTCTGTACAAAAAATAGTGTTTTATTGTGTTTCATTTGGTTTTGTTCTTTTGCAGTATGAGTCATTTTTATATAATACACAACCACAGCTACATCTTTTGCCAAATGCATGATTGCCTTTTACTTTTCTAACACATGATGTAAGAAGCAAAACTGTTTCATTTTTGCATGGAAATGACCTGGGAAGGAAAGCCACTTCTCTTTTTTTTAAATCAGCAACACGGATGAGGTAGGTGTCACATACTGATCAGATAGTTGGAGACTTTTCTGTTTCACATAATTGTGTAAATTTGACTGGGACCTTCGGTTTCAAATTGTTGTCAAGAAAAACTAACTAATGTATCATCTGCTTTAAAATGCAAGGTTCTTAATTAAAGTTTATATAGATAGACATATTTGTTGTTTCTTTATATTTCAGGAAAATTGATATTGCTATTATTTGATACTGATGAATATTGAACTGGTTTTTTAGTTACTTTTTATCTTTTTTTTTTCAAATGAGTAGAACAGGACTGTGCTTTGTCCTTTTTATGAATGAAAAGTAAATGACAATTAAATAAATGTATTAATGTTACTCAAAGTATTATAACTGTCTTTTGAATTGGAACTTTCTAATTTCTTAACAGTGATGTGGTCATCAGTGATAGTGAAGGTGTGGATAGAATGAAGTCCTGTGTATCCCTGCCCTGCCTTCTTGTGACTATCGCTGGAGTTTAAGAGCTTTTCTGGCTGTTTTGCTTTGATTATAGGTGATAGAGATAGAAATATTTTCCTAAAATCAGTAACAGAGAGCATCCTGAGAGCTTTGGGGCATTTTTGGAAGCAAGAGATAACTTAGTAGAGTATTTTTTCAGGTAGCATTTTCTGTTGTAGTAGATATATATCATGATTTGACCCCCGCTAGCAACTAAGCCCCATACAGCTGTTCACTCACTGCACGGTAATGACTGAGAGAAAATCAGAAGAATAAAAGTGAGAAAGCTCATGGATTGAGATAAATACAGTTTAACAGGAAAAGCAAAAGCCATGCACGGGTGCAAAAGAAAGGATTCATTCACAATTTCCCATGGGCAGGCAGGTGTTCAGTCATTCCCAGGAAAGCAAGGATACATCATGGGTAACCATCACTGGGGAAGACAAATGCCATCACTCCAAATGTTCCTCACTTCCTTCATCTTCCCCCAGCTCTATATGCTAAGGATGGTCTCATATGGTCTGGGATATTCCTTTGGTCAGTTTGGGGTCAGTTGTCCTGACTGTCCCTTCCCAACTCCTTCTGCACCTTCTCCATTTTTTCCAGACATGATGCGTTTGTCTTTTAACTTTTCTACCACTAATGCCTTTTGCTTTGCCATTTTAAAATTATTCTTTTTTCCAAAAACAGAAGAAAGGAGAGAATGCACAGAAGTCTTCATGAATGGAAAATAAAAAATAATGTTCACATCTCAAAGAGAAGTAGCACTATATTTTCTTTTCTTGCCAGGCTGACGTGTTTGTCTTTTACCTTGATGCCAATTAACCAAGTCTAAAGAACATCATGAAAAGACACATGAAAAGTACCTCCTTCACCTTAGTTGGTCTTCACTCTGGTTTATTCTCTTGATTAATATGGATGACACTGGAAGTTATGACAATTTTTATTCTCTGAAACACTTGAAAAGCTCATGATTTAGGTGGTAACTTCAACAGGCAACCCCCAGTGAGCACTGATGAGTGGATACTTCTGGTCTACATCTAATAGTGTCTTTAACACTAGTGTCTAATTTAAAGAATCTAATAGTATCTTTAACACCTGATGCCTTTGGTCTTTACAGCCACCAACTGTCTGCTTCACAAAAAGGTATGACCTAATTTCTTTTTCTCAAAGCAGGCAGCAGACATGACAATATGTAATATCATCTGCTGGCAAAAAGGCAAATCCAAACAGAATACAAATGTACTGACCGGGCATCATCCCTCCTCATGGCTGTCATGGTGCAGCTATTTACCTATGTCACCTCCATCCTTCAGTGATTTGACCCCTGCAGGAAGCAGCACATGGAGAAGTGTTTCCATTGCATTGAGATAATCCAGCTCCAGGTAAATTTAGATCCTCTTTGGTGGCATGCAGCTCCAAGTGGGCACATGCCATAGGGGTAAATGGCACCGGGGGTCATAACCTGACTGCAGGCTGGTGTTAAATCCTTCAGGAAATGCCCAGATGGTGTGGCACCAGGGCAGTAGAAAGCATACAGGCAAGGATAGCAGTTGTCCTCAGAGCACAAAGCCTCTGGCCAGACATGGAAACAGTGCCCTGGCCTCAGAAATTATGCATCCAACACAAGCCACTGAATTCTCCTCAGTGGGAGGAGAGAAGCAAATATGCTCTAGCATTAAGGTCCGTATGATGTGAACAGGGAGTATTTCAACATCCAGTGAGCCCTGAAGCGAAAAGCCTTTGGGAGTGCACAGCAGTGGCAACTCAGACCCATGTCCCAATAACTGTGCTAGCTGCACATTGACATTCATTTCTGATTCTCACAGGGAGAAACACATTAAAAAATACCAAATTCCCAGAGGCACTAAACTCAGGGAATTCGTCGCATCCATACGGTTCTCTATGAACAGCTGCCCTACAGTTGCCTGCAGCATGGTAACACTCATAGGACACAGTAGGTGTCCATGGAATTGGACTGGTTCACCAGCCAAATGCTGTTTCCAAGCTGCTAAAATCTTGTACTACCCACACCAGGGCTATTGTATACAAACCACCCATTAGGCACTGTTCCTGGCCAGTGCTTCTCCCAGGACTGGTTTTCAGATGGAACAGCCCTGAGCCATGCCAGAGCCCCTGGCAACCACTTGGCAGTGGAGGAACCTATGTCCCAGGGCTGGCACTACCAGCTGCAGATTGAGTTTGTTGGTTTTCAGTTCAAAATCTTCAGGATTACTGTAGGTTCCACAAAAGCTCAGTCCTTACTACTAATTTATCTGTATCTGCAATTCAAAATAAAGCGGAGACATGCACAGGGCTTTAAGGCAAGACTCTCTGTGATGAGGCTTTTGCTTATCCATCTTTTGCTCTTCAGTATTAAACTGCTATTATTTGTCTTGTGAGTCTATGATAAGCCAATAATATTCATGAAGTCATATACTGTTTTCTCTTCCTAGAAGGTTTTTAACTATGGATACTGAGAAATAAGCATCAGACAGATCTCTGTGACAGCATTGAAGCAGTTACTTACGGATCCTTATTTAACAGGACTCTGACAGAATAATGCATATCGGACTCCCTATGGATCTATCTGTAGCTCAAAGAGCTGCTGAAAATCAGCCAGTTCTCCACGATGCTCCTCTGAGCCTGCTCTGACAGCCCACCAAAGTACCACTGCAGGCCTCCAAGACGTGTGCCAAAGCCAAGATGTCTCCTCTGGCATCAAATCACAAGACCCTTCAGCCAGCTTCAGTACCTGATTTATCTCCAGTAAAAATGTGTGATGGAATGATACAAAAGGGTCTATAGGGGGTAGGTGTATTTATATATGTGATCCTTGTTAAGTAGGTTAAATCATGTGCTAAGATCGTAACATAATCTGACAAAAATTAATACCTCAAGCAAAGAAAGCCCAAAACAACAGAGATGAGCTCTGGAGGTTTTTGTGGCAGCTTTTATACAGACACGTTAAACTTTGTGCTCCAAGAGCAAAGAAAGTGCATACAGAAGACTCCACTGGGTTCTGCTCAGCAAAGGTTTCTATCATCAACCTACAGCACTGACTTCTGTGATGCTGCAGAGGGGATGACTTAGACAGCAGTAGCGGAGAGAAGAGGGTAAAACAATTCTGTGTAAGTAAGGGAGGAATAAATGATTCAAACACTCAAGACTGAGCCAAACATGCTAATACAAATGACCTAGTGTCATGGGTTAGCAGAGTTCGGAGTTTTAGTTAAGAAAAAAATTATTCCACCAGCCGAGGAAGTGATGTTTGTTGCAAGGGGCTGTTGTAACTTCCTCCAGAACTTGATAGAACCAATCAATTGACTAATTTGAATATTGACAGCTCTATTAAGCCACTCAGAAGCTGGTTACACCTCTGTAAAGACATCATTTAAAGACAGATAAGGAAGGAGTCTTTCTCTTTCTTTCCGGTCTGTGGCACAGGTAACTGAGGGCCCGCTCAGCCTGGTGGACTGGGCAGGTGGGGCCCAGCTGGGCCCTACCTGCATGAACCTGTCGGGCCGGGCCAGCCACGGCCCTGCTCCGTCTCGATCGGTGGGGGCCCGTGGCCCCCCCCCAGCACAGCTTAATAAGATCCTGGCCACTTCTACTCTGTGCAGGCTGGTCCGTGGCTCGGTTTGGCCAGGCCAGCCAGGAGAAAGCCACTTCGAACAGCAAGTAGCTGCATGGCTGAAACCTCCCCCCTGACTGAGGCTGGGACCATGCAGTGACCTCCATCCAGCTGCCGAACAGCAGAGGTCAGGTGACCACCAGTGAAAGGTAAGCTCCAGTTTGCAAGGTCCCAGCACAGGAAGATTAACCCCTCCAGTGCTGTAAGTTCCTCAGAGAGATGAAACTTGTAGACACCAATCCTTTCCCAGGTTAGAGAGAAAGGGAAAGCAAAGGCACATGAATAGACACCATGATTAGTGACACCTAAGTCAGTGAAGAAGAAAGAGCTGAAGCCCAGAGAGAGGAGCTAGAGGAGGTGTTTTAAGCTGAAATTCTTTTGTAAAGCTATGGTGATGGACTATGATATATCAGAGACTCCCTTGTAATTTCGTGATAAGCATGGGGGGTAGAGCATTTAACTGTAGTCACGAGCAAAAATGCCTGTGTTGTAATAAGTAATTGTTAAAGTGGCTGTGATCCACTGAGAAGCCTGAACAGAGAGTTAGTGATGAGGTGAAGACCCTTTGCTCCCAGGGAAGAAGAAGAAGACCTCTGTTCCTAGAGATGAAGATGATCCTAGAGATAGACGAAGAGAACCTTGGCTCTGGAACAGCTCATCCTTAAAATAATACCCCATTAGCTACAAGTGAACCCTCGAAAACAGTTGTGGGGACAGCTGTATTTGAGGGAAGAGACTCACACATGCCAACAGAAACCATCCCAGGTGGCTGTTATGCTGTGACATTGAGGCCATGAGAAAACTGTTTCTTGTGGAAAAGCTCCATAGGATGGACAAAAGAGACTCCTCTCCCTAAATGAACCGATGAAAGACTATTATATAGTGGTAAACTGACTGAAATAATCCCAAGTTTGTGTCTTTATATTGTAAGTGGAAGGAGGGAGGAGGATGGGGGGAGGAGAAGTGTTCTGAAAGTTTATACTGGCCAAGATCATAGTCTGTTATCCTTTGTGTGAGTTGGGTAAAAGGGGGAGGTGCTGGAGGAAAAAGGGGAGGTTTGCTTTAATTCCTTCTTATTTCTTTTTACTTTTTAGTTCTATTGATAAACTTCTTTATAGTCTTTAAAGTTTGGTGTGCCTGCTTTGCAATTCCTCCTAATTCTTACCTCACAATAGGTAAAGAACGTGAACAAAACCACTACACCTAGAAAATGGTATTAATTTTCACTGTTAGTAACTGTGTGTTGGTATACAACAAAAGAACCTGCTCCTTTGGGGTTTATTGATTCCATGAGGTAGGAAAACAGGATTATTTTATGTAGAAAGAGCATAAAACTGGCTTTGTCTTTTTCTAATCAGTACTGAGCAAGCTAGAAGCCTTCACTCCATCAGGAATATGGGGTCACAGGGGGCATGAACTTTGTTAACACAGTTCATTTCCCTACTTGGCATCTTCCAGCATGTCCTTGCTGCAATTTGATAACCTGGTGGCTTCTGGCCAGTGCTCTCCCAGCACTCAGCTCTCCTTCAGCAAACATAAACTAAAACAGGTGTTTCCATGATCAAAATACTTAGCTTCTCTTTCTTTCTTTCTCTTGCTTTTGTTCTCTCTCTCCCCTCTTCTTTCCTCCCCTTCCCCTTCCTTCACTTCACTTCCCCTTTCCTCACTTCCTTCTCTCAAAAGGAAAACTGAATAGGAACTTGAACACTGGTAATAAAAAGCCATCAGCAGGGAATATTATGCCTGGTCAAGCTCTGAAACAGGGAAAAGTCCCTTAATGACTATCCAGCTGTTTAAGGGCTTTTACAAGCACTCAATTTCACGGACAGTTCTGGTCCAACAAAGAGGTGAGTAAAACCAGCATGACTTTTACTCCGTCAAGCCCTGCATAGGCTTCTTCCCAAAGCTCTGAATCAGATTTGGAAGATCAAGGATATATTCCAGTGATTTAAAAAGCTTTGACGTCAGTGCCATGGACATCTTGAAGAACTTGAAGCCAAGTGCTCTGAAAGCTAAGCAAAAACGTATGTATTATGCATTACCCAGTGACTAACATGCAGTTTCTAATCTAGTTTCATAATGAACATGATAGATATTTGAATGTCAGCATTTATTCTAACATACAGCGTAGCAGAACAGGGGGGAATATACCTAAGTTTGGCTTTGTGTTGAATGACAGAGTATTTTCATCAATAAAGGATTTACGTGCCGTGGCCAACTTACTCCACCCCAGCTCAGGTGCCTCCATTACCTCCATTACTATGTCTGGGGAACCAGAGAGGCAGTCTTCAGCCAGCCATTTAGCCCTGAGACAGGCTGAACATCCTCTCCTCTGCTCATGGCAAACAGAGCTCACCTCAGCTGTGCTCATTGCTGAAGCTAGGTGGGAACACCTGGGTGGCTGGCTACTTCCTAGGGCTATAAAGGGAACTGAAGGAGACTGCATGCCCTAAGGAAGGTACCCAACATATGCGTTTTGGGGTGAGGTGGTTTTTTTGTTTTGTTTTGGGGGGTTTGTTTGTTTGTTTGTTTTTTTGCTTTGAGATCTTGAAATGCTGGAAAACTTAGATTATCAGTGAAATACTTGCACCTTATTATACCAAAAGTAAAATCCTGTGGGATGTCTACCCAAGAGAAATTGAGTTTGTACCATCCTAGCACAGATGAAATTCGAGGTAACTGAAATGAAGGAGTTACTACTGTGAAATATGCCACTGGAGAAATGACAAACAGAGAAGTAAAAAGATTCTTTCTAATGATAGCTTGAAAAAAATCAAAGTCTTGTTGACAGTATTAGCTGCTCAAAAATTAATGAAATAGAACCTACTGTGAGAATAATTGCATATAAACTATGATAATGTAGATGTTATGCCAAAAGCTGTGATGTCAATTGAGAATTAATATACAAAATCAAATTCCAGGGAAGTCAACTCTAATTCTGACCTTTAAAAATGCAAGTAAAAAAAAAAAAAGGCATGAGAAAGAACATTTGTAAAAATACAATGTGAGATCTTGCATCTACTAGATCCTTTTCTAAACTGACAAATATATGATCATCATTTTAATCTTTTCCATTTTAATGTTTATTTGTAGAAATGAGTGGTGTCTTTTCTGATTTCCATATTCCTGATTTACTAATAGTTTTTGACTGGCCTAGTGGTCTCTGATGGCTTCTTGGGATAAATATGAAAAAAAAAGTTACATCTTTTTGCAGCTCTTCATCCCATGAGTAGATACTGACAGGACCTGTAAGTTAATTGTGTATCCGAACTGCTGAAAGAACTGTGTAAAGGGATTAAGCAGTAGCTATATCAAATATATAGTCACCCCACTTCTCTCTGGTATAACGGCAAGCAAAATCTAGATAAAGCAAATGTACGCTTCATTAAAGACATGTGAAAAAGCATTATGTGTATTTTTGACGATACCCGCTTAAAATATCCATTTGATTTTTTTTTTTTTTTTGCTTCTTTGGACTCATAGCAGGGAGCCTCCATTAATTTCCTTTGCAAAGTGTATGTGCTCAACCAGAAGTAAAAAGTAATTCAGTTTTTAAAAAAAGAAAAATAAGTAAAATATGTAGAATGAAGATGTTAAAAAAAATTCTTCAATTATGGATGATAATGTTTCTGTCCATTAAGCATCATAAAGTAATTTTCTGTAATGGATATATTATAATTACCACTCATTACAAGCTGATGATTACCAGATGTCAATAAACTTCCTAAATGCTTATCATTAGGTGTAATAATGACTAAACTCACAAAGTGTTTCATGCTTATGTGCCTGTAAAACACAGCATGGAGAGCAATGGCTATAACATATCCTTTAAACAATAAAGCACGATCATAGAATGGCTTGGGTTGGAAGAGACCTTAAAGATCATCTAGTTCCAAACCCCCTTCATGGGCAGAGACACCTTCCACTAGACCAGGTGGCTCAGGGCCATAAGAAAACAGTTGATTTCTACCAGTCAGTAAAAAAAAAACCCCTTCACTTTAGCTCAGGGTAGTGTAAGAGCCTTTCCACCACAGGAGCCTTTCCAGCATATTTTGTGATCAGTGTTCCACATATAAGTAGATTGTTTTCTTGGCTAAACCTCCATCTACTATTTGTTTAGTCAATGCCTGTATGCTGGATCAACAGTCAAGAAAATCAACCTTTATAATGATTGGGCTCAAGGGGAAGAGAGTTAAGAGTTAACCATCACTTTTTTATACTCTATTCATCACATTATCCATTAAAAATAAACCTTCCCAAAAGGACAACACAAGACTTGATCCTGCCTGAAGGCATTTGTTGTAGTTGCTGACTATAATGACTGCAGACTGGGGCTGAGATTGCTTCTGGAGGATAAATACAGAAGAGGTATAAAAGGATTTCTTTCATCTCTAAAATATTTATTTTCTAAATGTTGTGCTATTTTTATGACTCTTGTGCTTTTTGTTTGTTTGTTTTTTGTGGGTTTTGTTTTGTTTTGTTATTGTAATGTCCCAATCTGTGCACCCCAAGCGTTTTCTGGGTAACTTTAAAAGTCACAAAGGAGTTCCTAAATTTTCATTTTTGCCATGCTGCACTCGTTGACAATATGGAGGCGCAGGAGACACCTTGGACCTAGCTTGTCTCTTGTAATGTGTATCAGGGGAGATCATTTCTCAAACCCTGGTTTTTTTAACTTCGCAATGAACTCAGTAGAGCTGTCTTTCAATCCAGCTTAATTGAAGCTACCCATGAGCCAAGGGAGCCGTGATCCCAGCAGACATCTCGCAGAGCCTCACCTGCAAGGCTGGGGAAGGCTTTGCCCTCCTGGCCACAGCTGAGATTGGCTGCGCAATTCTTTACCTCCCTGGGTACACTTCTGTCGGAAGGGAGAAGCTACAGCTGCACAACAGGCAACAAAACAAGACTGAAGCATCAAGTTCCTGTTGTTACTGAGAGAGAACAGGGTTTGTTTGGCATCTGCTTGTACAGGGAATGACAGGCAAAGCTTTCCTGGGAAAGGCCTTCATCCCCCATGCTGGGAACACTTCCTTGTGGGCAGCAGCAGCAAGCAGGCTCACTGCATTGGGCTGTGGCAGTGAAAGAGACATAAAGAGAGCTCTGTGTTATCAGCACAAGGAGAAATAAGCACTAGGGCCTGCTTTTTCCTCCACTGAAGCTCTTACCCCCACAACATACAGACACTAGGCACTAGAGACAGCCCTTCACATCCACAAGTACACTGACCTCAGGGAACAGCTTTCATCAGCTTGAAATCTCCTTACCTGGGTAGCTCAGTGCCTTTCAGTTGTGCTCAGAGAACCTCAGTTTTCTCATGTATAATTCATGAAATTTAGCAGCTACACATTGTTATGGAAACCATTACAGCACATATGGAAAATCTAGTTTTCTATATAATTTTGATTGGTTTGCAATGTCTTAAAACAGCTAACAGAATAAGTGAGTTTTTAGCTGGAATAATTTCTTAAACCACTAAATTAATTTCAATGCTGTATTTTATGTTTACTCCTTTCCTGCCACGTAAAATTTCTCTCCTTATTCTTTCTTTGGATCAAGTACAACTGGCTGAGCTTAGAAGGTATGCTAAAGACCTGAACAACGTGACTGACTTGTTTAAATCCAGTCCTCAAAGTCTAAAACTCCCGAGTCTAAAAACATCATTCTTCTTCCAAAGGAATACAGGAAAGTTCAGCGAAATGTGGAAGTAACTCCATATGGTTGTCCCCTTTGCATAGCACAGCAGAGTTTTCCTGGGGCTGCTCAGGTTTCCATGTCCTTCTGGAAAGATGGGCAGGGGCCTCTGAGCAACAGCTCTGGCCAGAAAATGCCGAGATGCCCCACACACCCTCAGACAGTAGCTGGAAATGGGAGGAATGCATCATTTTTCCTATCACTGAGTTGGTCAGTGTCCCCCCAGTCTGTCACAAGGGCAAATATGTTTGGTGGATTCTTTTTGTTTTAATTGCTCTGAGTTTCAAACCACAACTCCAGCTCCCCTGGGGACCCAGCAGGGCACTGACCATTGCTATTTTTGTGAGGACTTGCACTAGTGACGAGCATCAACTTTCCCCCTTGGAAAGTCAGCAGCACCAGGAGAAAGGGAAAGGGAGGGCAAGGGATACTCACAGCAAAGAGGAGACAGTGAGTCAAGAGACACAGCCTTGAGGCACTGCTGGGCTGCTGTGAGCAGGCTGACACTTCCCAGATGTGGCTGCTCCCCTCCTGTGAGGCACAGAGGGTGCATTGCTCTGGCCCAGGCTAAGGCCTCTGTCCTTCTCCTCTGTCTTTCCTATAATGTCCCCTATACTGAGGCTCGCTGCTGCCTAACTGAATTTGCAAGGGTCCAGACAAGGGATGTATGGGAAAAAGCATTCCCAGCTGAGACAGGACTTCTAGCAGCCAAAGTCCTGGCAAAAAGGCAGTGCTTTCCCCAGCCAAAATTGCTTGCTTCTCTCCAGCTAGGCAGACACATCCTCTGCACCTCCACGCGGGGTGCCATGAGCTGAAAGCCAGCTTTTCAAACTGTGACACAGGGGGGACCCAGGAACTTGAACTTGAATAAAGCCTCAAAGTGGCTCTTTAACTTGTGGGATGACATCAGCAAACCCCGTTTATGCCTACTGAGAGAAATCAGACACCTACCAACTGCAGGAACAGCTAAGCAATGCTTTTTTGAAGATAGCAGTGGCGCCTAACTGGTGGGATCAGGCACCTACATACCTTTGAGGTACCTGGCCAAGGAGATTAAGTGACTAGCCCACGGTCACACAGGAAATCTATGGCAGAGCCAAGACCTGATCCAACTTTCAAATTACTTAACCACAAGATTATCATTCTTCCATGTATTAAATTATTAATTCTGATGCTTGTCAGGAAGCCTGAGGCATAGGACGGGTGCTTATTAATTGGAGCCAGACACATAAACATGCACATTGATTTATGTATTCATATATTTAAAACTGGATGAAAGAACCATCTGGTATCTCATTTTGGATCTTACTTTAGTCGCTCACCTCCTGGTTTACATAGAGTTGAGGATGCGCTGGAAAGCAACCAGTTTCCTCCCATATATGGAACACTTGCTTATGGGCCTATACATGCCATAGGATTCATTAGAAGTTGGGAAGTTTGGCTTTATCGTGTACCATCCCAGCCCGTCTTTCAGATTTAGACATTGTTGTCACACATTCCTGGCCAGGGCTTGTTTCTCCATTAAGCCAATGTGGCAACAGCCTGCTTTCTCTAATCTGGGTTTAGTTCAACTGCTTGTAATACCTTAAGTTCTTTCACTATTTTTTATAACTGTAAGAAATCAAAATAGAAAATATCCAGGGAAGATGGAAAACAGTGACACTGACAAGGCTTATGCACTGAACTGGGATGCTTACATAGAGAAATAAGTCTCCCTCTCCTCCTTCAGAGCCAGGGGATGAGGGTAACACCTCTGGGGGTGACTCAGAGAGGAGCCTTGGATATAGGCTCTGACTTGCCCGCTGGGGGAGACGCTCTGTCTGCACTGACTATCAAGGGAGGCCAGGGAGGCAAGGCTGGCAAATGCAGGCATTTAGGCATTCAAATATATGTGCTTTTAATACATTCCTCACACCCTGCACACCTCCTACTTATACTATGAGGTACAGTGCTGAGGACTGTGGAAATACTGGATTTCCATTAGATGTTGTACTCTGAACTGATATGCAGATAGAGGGGGATAAGCCAGCAAGATTAAACTTACCTATAATGACGTTCTTGTGAACAGAAAGAGGTACATTCCAGTTCTGGTCTCAAGAAAAAGAGTACACTCAAGGCTTTTTTAGCATCTCACCAGAGCCTCCTCCATCAACTCCCAGAAAGAGAACAGATCACCAGCCACACGCTGGGCAGGGAAGGGTGGTGGCAGTGGGAGCATTGCTGAGGCAGAAGATTTTAAGAAAAGGAAAGCTCGGGAGTGTGAGGCCAGAGCTGAATTTAGAGCTTAGACTACAGGGACTGTAAACCTCTGCCAGCAGCAGTTGACTGTGTCACAGTCCACTCCACAGCACATCCTAAAGAGTAACCAGGAGTTGTATGTGGTCTCTAGGTAACATCGGTCACTGATCTTAAAATATCCAGAGGCAAAATATTTTGGGGTAAAGTTGTATTTTCATCAGATTATAGTAAACAGATAAGTAGGTTTTGTAAACAAGGTTGATGACTTTTAACTTTTGTAACTTGGTAACCAGCTACTTATCTGGGTATTTGTCATCAGTGTTTTACAATGGTATGGGAGCACTTCACCATGTGTAATGGATTTCAACCTGCAACAGTTCAGTAATGCAAGGAATTAGAATTATTATTCCTGATAGTAAGGGCCTGAAAGACTTAAATAAAAGCATGGGAATTATTTCTAAAAGGTGAGATTGTCCATTGTTTTCCCTTACACAGAAGGGTAAGAAAAAGTACCTCTTGTATATACACAGCATAGAATATCTCTTCCTTCTGCAGCTGGCCAACAAAATGCAACAGGCTCATGCTTCAGCATCTGGACTATTTGAATAACAATATGTGCTTTAGCATGGCAAACACAAGCATAAGATGCGGAAAGAATGAATAATCGGTAGATACAGTGACAGGTAGGGTCAAAGAGTGACTAAGTAAAATGCATCTAATCAGCTTTCGCATTCAAAGCCAGTGCAATCTTGCCCCTTTTGTGTCTGTCTCTTACTGGAGTTTGTATTAAATACAGCTACAACCAGACAATAATTCTCTTGGTCTCAGTGGAATTTACTGGGCGCTTGGCCCTTCTGAAATTTAAGCTACTTACACAGCATCCTAGCTTTTGTTTTCTCTTCCAGATGTATCTTCACCTGGCTGTTCTGTGATACTGGTGGGTATTTTCAGATATCAGGTCTGCACATACATACCAAAGACATTTTTGGATGCTAGCTAACTACTTTACAACCACCACTTTTGCAGAAGTTTCTAAGGGAGATCACTGGAAAGGTGAGAAGGGAAAGGGCTTGGACTTGGTTGTGGCGTTGGTTTAGGGTTTAGCAGTAAACCTGGGACAGGAGGAAGTTAAGGTAGTGGGAAAGCAGAAGATGGCTATCAGAGAAGAGCATGGGAAAAAATTTCCTTTCTGGAGAAATTTTAACATTTTTCAGGACCTTGAAAGTCCAAATATACCTTCCCTCTAACGGATAATGAAATAATTGTATTCTGGGAGATCCTAGGCTTTAACCAATTAATCCAATTCATCAACCAGTGTGGCCCTTGGGGAGTGCATTAAAATAGCTCAGCCAAGCTATTTTACCCAGGCCCGTATACACTGATGCAGACAAACCTGGCATTCCCAGGCTGGTCAGACATAAATCAGGTTTGTGATGAGAGCTCTCCTCACAGCTGCCTCTCAGTATGAGCACAGTGCCATGCTAACACGGCCCTGTAGCACTGGCCTGTGCTTCCATGTCGGGTCAATGTAGACAGAAGATGTCACACTTGCCTGCCCACTGGATGGTCATGCCTTTCATGTCCCGGTGCTGTCATGGCTCCTCTCAGAAAAATCATTCCCAATGCTTAATGACTACAGATTTGTTTCTACATACTCTCCCCCTTTCCTGATCTACTTGTAAAGTCCTTTGGGTTCTCTGTGTGCATGTGCGGTTTTTTCTTTCCTTCCTCCATTCCGTGTGCTTTCCCTATAAGCACCAACTCTCTGTGATTATCCTTGCTTGGCTGCTGCCCAAAATGCTGCCATCAAAATACATCTGTAGAATAAGTGGTGAGTTTTTTAAAGGAATGTAAACAGCCAATAAATTGTTATGGGGTTTTCCCACAGAATCCATGCATCTTTGATTGTTGGTATTTGTTTTATTTTATTTAATTTGTTGTTGGAAATGTCTTGGGTTAGTTTTTGCCAGATAACTGCTGTGAGCCCCACAGAACAAGTATGGCAATGTAAGAGGTAGTTTTGGGTTACTTCAGGCAAAACTCCAGGGCTGCTAGAAAGTCCTAAAGGCAGCAAACAGGTCAAGGCAGGCTGATCTCTGCTCTTGACCTCATTATATGTGCCCACAAAAGTGTTACAGCAGATTCAGGTGTGTGGATCAACTAAGAAATCTTGTGGTTTCTTCCAAATGTATTTCCATAAACTTGGGGCAATCTATTCTCCCCAGTACACTAGTATTACTGACAGAGACAACAGGTACCTACCCAAAGAGTGACAGAGAAAGGAAAGAAACGCTTAACACCTGCCAGTGGTGGCTACTACAAAAGGATGATTGCAGAAAGCAGGGAGGGGAGCAAAGGGCGCAGTAGGGACTTTGGTCACAATTTTCACATAATGCAGAGGAGTCCTTTGTTCAGCTGCAGCTGTCACAGGTTCATTCAGGTTCCAGAAATACACAAACACAAGTATATATTCTCCTTCTGCCATCATTCAGTTGTAAAAGATGCTGTAAAGGCCCTACACTATGGCACAGTAGCTTGACTAAACCTTTTCAATGGACTTGTGCCACAGGCTGTCCATACCCAATCATACGATCATTGGATCTATAGCTGTAAATGATGTGCTCACCGAGGCTGGAGAGGCAAAGTGCCAGTGGCTTCAGAAAATGATTGATTAATCTCAGTGGTGTGAAGCCCAGGCTGACCTTTGATACCATGACAGCCCCATACCAGGCCCATGCTGAGTCCCCTCCACATATGCGGAGTAATCCACCCACCAGCTGTGGCCAGCAGCCTTCATGTGCTCCCTGCAGCACATATTTGCTTGGCTAATTGAAAATTATTTTTACATGAGAATCAAATGAGAAGCATATCTGTGGGAAACTGCTCTCTTCTGTCTCAGTGATGTTGCTGGTAGCACTCAGATAATTGATGACTATGGAAATTGGGACAGCATGTGTCTTTCCTCAGAGACACTTAAGGTGGGACAAGGAATATTTGCCCACAGAGAACATTTGATTAGAAAACTATGGTAAGAATCTTGCTCTCCTTTAGCTGCAGCCATACACTTCCAGGAAAAGAGCCAAATTCTTAAATTTCTGTTGACAAGCTGAGGAAATTCAGATGTGTAATTGAGTGCTTTGGGTAATATATTGAAATACAAGAGAAGTGGGGAAAAGACCACTTCAGAACATGCATGAAGGTCAAATTTTCCTACCCCTTACTCTGCTATGTGTTTCCTGTTTCTAACTGGATGCATACCCGTGGAACATGAAAAAAAGCAGAGGCATTTGTGAGGCTTGTTCTCACTGCCATGCTATAGGTCTTTCTTCTCCACCTGACAAGTGATAATGGTGTGTTAGAAATATGTTTGTTTCCAACCAGCTGTTGACATAAAACTTGATTATTATTTTTCATTGCTGGTGCCTAAGGGCAAGACAGCAATTGCAACACATGAAGCAGACAGCTATAACAGACAGAAAGAGATATCTTGCAGAAAAATCTAGACCACCTAAGTAAGACACTTGGATTTCCTACTCAAAGAAAGATTTCTGCCTTTAACCCTTGATCCAGAAAGCTTTGCACGTCAAGCAGGGATCATGACGGAGCAACCATCAGGACATGGTAGACATAGGAGTACACCTGAATTTTTGCCACCATTCAGGTGGCAAAAATACTTCAGGGCCATGTTCTGTTCCTCTGTCCATGGAATGTGGAGACCTCCAGGTTCATGACAGAGTTAATGGTCTCCTACAGGAGCAGAAGTGCTGAGGTTGCTGATGGCATCATCTTCTTCCTCAGATAGGATCTGATCTGCAGCCTCTTTTAGAAAGAGTGTTTCGATAATCTCTGTCTCCCAAGGGATTATAATACCTCTTTTTAACCACTAGCTATCAAAACATCCTCAAGAGGAGGCACAGGGAAGGGACCTGATCCCATGCTTCTGTCAGACCCCAGCCCCTGCTGACAAGAACATAAGGGCCATGGGTCAGGAAAATAGCAAGTGATAAGGAGCCTGATCCCAAGGTAGGGTCCCAGGGAGGTGTGGGGGTAAAACTGCTGTCCCTTAGTCAACCCCCAGCCAAGGGGCAGGCAGTGGGACTCCTCTCAGAGGAATCTCCTTCCACCACCAAGGAGCAGGCAGGCACCCAGATGGCTCCTTTCTGCAGGAGCTGCACATGAAGGAACAGCAGTAGGAGCTCACTTCTCCTGGCCCACAGCTCGAAATGGTAATTAGACAGCAGAAAGAGCCGCTCTTTGTGTATGGCCAGTGCCAAGCCTATATCCTACTACAAGGAGCTCCCCAAGAGAGACCTGTGCTCTCCTCCACACCCAGCCAAGCCCAGATTATTGAGAAACTTTCCATGTAACCAGAGAGCACCTGCAGAGCTGCACAGCTGCACAATCCCTTCTGAGGCACGGATTCACTCAGATTGGGTCCAATAGAGAAGCCAGGCCAGGACAGAGGTGAGTCTGATAAAGAGAGGGGGTCATAAGGTCTGTTTGTCCCTCAAGAAAACAAAAGCTGTCCTGGGATAACCTCTGACTGGTTTCTGATCTCTGCTTGCAGATGGGCTAGCAGAAACCTTTTTGGGGAGGGTGATGTAGCTTATGTGGAATTTGTGGGGTCGTGCACCATCCTGCCATCCTGTTTTTCTCCTAGCTGAGGCAGAAGGGAAAAGCAAGTGTAGAGCAATGCACCCAGGTAGTAGAAGAAATGTTTTTCAGAGTATCATCTTCTGCAGGGCCAGCGTGGGGGCTTTGAGATGTGGCTCAGCAGGCAGAGTTGCAGATTAGTGGTGCTTCCTGAGTCTCCTTTGAATGCCTGAGCAGAGTGCTGGCCATCAGGGTGCTCTGTGTGTCCCCAGTGCTGTCACAGGCTGAAGCAGCTGTGCCTTGCACCACTTCACTGATGCTGCTATCTGAAAACACATTTCAGCATTTAGGCTGCAGAGAATATCAGAACTATGCTTACTCTGTCCAGCACTCTCCTGTCTCAATTCAGAGCTCTCTCTCAGCTGGTTGGTGTGTGCGCCTAATGCCCTAAACGGGAAAGAAGACCAATTAAGTGCCAATTTGCATGAAAATATGTCAGACAGGGCACAGGACTTGTAAAGAAGTCTGCAGTCTGCCTGCTCCTGCAGTTCATCAAGTGATTAAAATAAAAAATTGAACCCAGTGGATTTGATGATGAGTTTAAACAGTAACAACAATCTAACAACTCCCCCTCCTGGGGTCCAGCACACCTGTAAATAGAAATATTCAGAAATAATCACCGGTTTAAATAATCTGTACCTGCGTGTCATGTTCAGGTTTAGATTTGGCTTTCAATGTCTTTTGAACTTAAGGGTCACTAATTTTCCCTTTAAAAAATTCATTAAGATTTCCACCAAAAATGATATCAAGTTCCATACAGACTAAAGCACACAAGTTCATACATTCACTTCAGGAGTACCACTGCCTTACTCTTGCTTACTTGCCTTGGTAGGGTTGGACCCACAGGCGGTACAGAAATGCAGTTTATTCAGGTAAATGGAGACTTTCAGGCATATTTATGTGACCATACATCTTACAAGGTTTTAAAGTATTTTCAGCACTAGGTTTAGTTTCCAGTTGGTCATATAAAAAAAAATGTGATATTCCCTTGTTTTTCTAAGCCATTTCTCATTTTCTTTATTGTGGTTTCAGGATCTGTGTATATGACACTTTTTTGCTGTGATTTATGGCATTAGGTGAACAATATGCTGTATGTGGTGTTAATTGCAGTGGATGGAATCCAGAGGCATTAAAATGCTCGTCTTCCCTCTGTGCTAATGAGCTTTGATTTCTAACCTGTCAGCAGGGATTACGTATTACAGCATCATGTTTGTGATTCTCCACAGCAGCTCAAGTGTCAACACTGTCATCCAAGCACCCTCCATTCCCTCCTCCCCAGCCTAGTTTTGACACAAGAGAAAAATTGATTTGTGTTGAGACTTGGCTCAGGCAGTGTCTGAATGCAGTAAGGGTATAAATGGAAATAAATGCTCAGGAAAGCTCAGGAAAGGGTTCCAAATGAGGAACTTGTCAGTTTGGGAGAAAATACATCTTATAATGATACTCCATTCCAGACAATAAGATATTAAGTATTTTCTTTGAAGTGGATGGCATCATTCTGTCTATAGGTTTGAGCAGGTGGTGAGAAACACAGAGCTCCTAATGCCTAATAATAGTACTGAAGGAGTTTCCTTATTAGGATTTAGGGCAGTCAAACAATCTCCCTACTTCGATTTCCCATTTCTCAAACAGAGCTAAATGCTTCCTACTTCTCTCAGGTAAGAATAAATTAATATGTTAACATACATGGAAGAGACATACTAGATAAAGCTACATAGTGTCTTTCAGAGGAAGTCTGGATTTTCTTCTCAGTTACTTAAGAAAAAATAGCTTTGACTTTTTCTGATCAATGTGGGCATTGCCTCATGCAAGTCTGTCTGATATTTGACAATATTTCTATCAAAAATTTCCATCAAACACAAAAACAAGTCCATATATTCTCTAAAAAGAAACTAAAACCTTAAATTAGTATGTCAATGTGCTAAGACTTCAAAAATTAAATGGTAAGACAGGCTGTGTAGGGAAGAAAGAGTAATAAATGTAAATTCATCTGTCAAGTGTTTCTTATGACACGCACTTGATATCATCAGATGCAATATATTCTGCTGCACATTTAACTGGAAAAACAGGAATAAAAAATACTAGTGATCAAGGCAGCTGCATCAGTTTTTCATCTGGTTCCTTATAGTGTAGTTGATATAAAATTTTAGGACTGTTTTAATTTTTTTAAATTGTCTGGTTAATCCAGTAAGTCTTTCCCATTTTTTGAAAGCCTGAATGTTTGTGTTTCCTACATTTTCATTTTTTTAACTCTGTAGCTATAATATTGTACTGACATAGGGTTTTTTTATTTAATTGCAATGTTTGTTTTGAATTAAAACCAACCTGTCTGCACTTAATAATGCAAACAATTAAATATTCTCAGCAAGATTCTCACTGTGCCAGCTGAGCGTCCTCAGAAGATTTTTTTAACTGCTTTATATGTTGCTTTTAATTACATTCCTTTCCCAAGCGATTATATCCTCACATAAGCCCCATTCCTGCAAGCTATCCTGGCACAGAAACAGAGAGTTAAAGGCAGAAGAGTACTGGTAAGGACCGCTGGGGAAAAAAGGCCTTTTGGTCAAAGCTGAGGGATGCCAGGAACGCTGTAAGCCTTGCAAATGCTTCTCTCTGCTGAAAAAGCCAAAGGAAAAGTCACATTGTTTGGGAGGCACAAGGAAGCAGTAGGCTCTAGTTACCCACCTACACAACCTCTAGGAAGACCAGAAGGAGATATGAAGTACAGGAAGCGTCCTCCTTTTGGGGAAGAGTGTGGTGTGACTGATTCTGGGCCCCCTGAATTTCTTTTTTTGGATCACAAAGTTAGAGCTCAGCTATTGCTTGAGAAGAGAGGTGTGAAGGTGGCACGGTGACCCCAGGGGAGACTTTGCAGAGAGGAGCTGTGGTGTCCAGGAAGAGCCAGCACACATCACCAGATCCAAGGCTATGACTTGGAAAGAATGCAAGGCTGGCAGGGCAAAGTCCACACTGGTCACCCAAATTTTCCCTCAGAGGAAATAAAACTGCTGTAACCAGGCCCCATTGCATGCCAGGACTAAGTGCTGTATTTATGGACTTGGTTCAGCACAAAGAAATATCTCAGAAGTTCTGGCCCCAAATGTGCCTATTTTTAATGATCCCCCAATGTAGGCCTTGATCTCTGTTTTGGAAACACCGGCTGGCTGTGGTGATTTGATGCACAAAAAAACCTTCCAGGTTACAAGATTTGGGAGAGACACAGCTATAGCTGATAGCTGGCAGTACTGACTGACTACCAGCTAACACAGATGATGAACTTCTGTTATCTACTGACTGGAGCCAAGAAACCAAACATGGACAGCGCCAAAACCTTAGAGTTACGTGGGACTATCCCAGTTTACTCACCATCTACAGACATACAAAAGCCAAAATAATTCAGCCTGTTTGCTGCACTAGTCTTCAGGTCTCAAGCACAGACTGAAGGTGGAAACTCCCTCAGTAACAAAATTGTATCTTCTTATTAGAAACTCTCTTAATTTGAGCTACCCCTTCTTGTTATATTTTCTACAATGAACATGTTTCTGTTATCTCTATTTGGTGTGTAGGACGCTTGACAGGTCCAAGCCTGATGAGATTTAATCAATAAAACCAAGGTTTATGTTTTCAGATTTTTTCCCTAGGAATCAGAACTAGGCAGCAGTATGTGATGGAGGGTTGTTTACTTTTTAACGCAAGTTGCAATTCTGACATGATTACATGATTCGGGGAGGCCAGGCAAAGGCAATTGACTATTAAGTTATTATTTTTTAAACCAGTATAATATTTATAAACATTCTCACTCATTCCTGCCTTCCAGTTGGAGTTTCTACTTATTCAGCTAGACCTTAGTAACTGAAAGAGTTAATTTCACATTCTGCACAAATGCACTGGTGAAATCAGGATCAGCCTTGCATTAGGAAAGCATGATTAGCTCCCTGGTAATGACAACCCTCAAGTCCTTAACACAGTTACTGATTTCCAAAACACAATCACCCTTCTGTAACAGTAACCTACATTCTTATGTCAAGGTTAATGACATTATGTTAACTGTATTCAAGTGCACATGGTTCAGACTGAGAACAGCTTATCAAGAAATCCAGATTCCTCCTAAGTGTCACCTCTTTGTTTAATGCTAGCAGTCATAATTAATTTTTTTGTAATATTTTTAAAGCAAAGCTTCCTCATAAGCACTAATGATCTTGGCTGAGAGTGGATATGAGAGAACACAAGGAAGAAAATTATGCAAATTTTAGTTCTGTCTTTCTTAAATTCCTCCTTTGACTTTTAACAGATGAAAAATAGTTTTTACCAGGTGAGATGGTGTTCCCTATATGGAGAGAATTCTTGGAGGATCTCCTTGGCATAATTTGTCCACCTCTTAATCAAGTTTTTCAAGGAGTACAGCCAGTGTTGTGATCTCTGTCTCGGGTTTAGTGTCTAGAACGTAAAAATGAAACCAAAATGAGCTGTGTTTTCTCCTTCTACAGTGGTTTTCTCCCCACTCAGTGGTTCAGTGAAGAGACTGATATTTGACAGCTTTTGATTTCTTCAAGAACTCAGTTCCTCTGCTAGATGAAAGATTAACAAAAAATAACTGCAGAGCTGCTGTACAGTATTAGAAATGAGGAAACAAATTTCTTTTCTGCTAGTTGGTTACCCTGAGAAAGAAAAGGTGTAGCACATGGGTCCTCTGTGAAATCCAGGTCTGAAAGGTGAGACAACTGCAACTCTTTTTTCAAAGGTACAGGAGAGCTCGGGTTCCCATTCTGGGATAGCACACGAGGGACAAGGCTATTTCTCTAATAAAAGCTTTTTCTGGGGGAGTGAACACCAATAAACAGAAGTAGAAGAGACTTGTTCTTATGAAATTTTTTTTTACAGAAAGAATGTAAAGTTTGTCTTTTCCGTAAGTGTCACTGTAATATGAACGCTAGAATGCATTACTATTTCCTTGTTACTATACACTAATGCATCTTTAAATCATGAGTTTTATGAGTTGACATAGATGAAGAGCATAGCTATTTGTACATCTATATTATGCAATATTTGAATATATGTACTTACAAAAAAGCATGCTTTCTATCTGGCTTCCCCATTCCTTTTACCCTTCTGCATTGCTATTAGTTGTACGTGCTGTATGTAGCAATAAGAGGAGAGAAACAGCTGAGTTGTTGCACCCAGCAGGTCTGTGATGCTATGAACTCAGAAATGAAGATAACAGAAGTGTAGTAACATTGCACAGAAGAAGCAGAATCCTGAAAAAAATAAACCCATGATAAACAATTCAAAGGCAATGTTTAGTTTCTGTGTTGAATCATGTATTTACCACATATTAATGCATAAAGAATCAAAACAGGAAAAAGCCGGTCCCCCTGCATCCACTTCTATATGAATTATTTTTTGTGCTGAATATAGGTGTCCTTTAGCCACATAAAATATTGGGATGGGAGATTTTATGTTTATAGCCTTTGCACTATGCAGCAGTCAAGATTTTTAATTTTCTTCATTTGACTGTGATTCCCAGACTAAAAAAATTTTCCCCTTGTAAATAATTCAGCTTCTCTTCCTGTGACTGCAACAGAAGCCTGCTTTTATACCTGCCAACACTTATGTGTACAGCACAGTATGCAAAAGAGTGCCCAAATTAAAAGACTTATTAAAAGTTTTGCTATGAGAAACTTAAAATGCTGTGAGCACATCGTCTTTGTTGCAAATGTCCTTCCATAACTTCATTCTGAAGACACTTTTCTTCCAACACAAGTCATCCATAAGCCTACACAACAGACACCAACTGGCACTCTGCTTCTGCTTTATCTGGTGTTATTCAGAGCAAAAACCAATGCACCTGCAGGGTGGGGACTCCAGGACAGGCTGCTCGGCAGTGGAGGTGCAGGCAGTCACATACTGCTTCGTGGAAGTGCTGGCATGCCCTTGGAGAGCCCCAGGAGTGCACCCTGGGTGGGGTGGTCACAGCTCCCCTGGCAGTGCCCTGTTCCTCTGTTCCCTCTTGGGGACTGAGGGCATAAATGTGCTGCCCAGGGGTTCTGGCAGGTGCGATAGCTGCAGCCTCCACATCAAACCTGGAAAGCAGTTGCAGTTTCTGAGTAGAAGTGGCCAAAGACAGACAGGAGCACTTTCCAAGAATCTGTTGGAGAAACATGGGATATGATGTGACATATCAAGTATTGAGTATGTCTTTTTACTACAAATAAACTTTTCACTTTCTTTACTGTAAAAGAGGGCAACTCCTACCCCAACTTCTAGTGCCTTCTTTTGGAAGGGGCCAGTCCTGTAAGCCATAAAACTTCTCCAGCAGGCAGATGTTCTGCAGGGATGTTGAGAATGAGAACAATTCTATGGGATGGGGATTAATGGGAGACTGTGATGGGGATGAAGCAGCAGCAAGTTCCAGAGGAGTAGTGTCAGTGGCACTAGTGTTTCAGGGCTGGATAGCAGGTGAGGAAGAGCAGCTGAACATTGGTTTGGTGGTGGCAAATGGCTGAGTTGATCTAAAGCCATGGAGAACATGAAGAAGCAGCCATGGAGAACATATTTAAAGATGGAGCTAATTGTGTGGGTCTTGTATCTAGAATCAGCTGTGAATGCTTTAGCTGAATGTAGTAACAGACCTCATGTATTTCACATCCTTTGAGAAAGAGATCTCCTTGCTGATTCTCTAAGAACACGCAGTGAGCTGTGAGTGATACATAAGCAGGTAGTATCTAACTATGTCTAACTACTGCCTCACCCAGCTGAAAGGAGCATTTCAGGACTACTGCCAGCACAGGTTGGAACAACAGCATTTCACCTAGTGACATTTATTCAGATTTTTTTAAGCTGATTTTTAAATTATTATTCTTTCCCAAATAAAAAGAAGGAAAAAAACCCCCCAAAACTGTTTACTTATATCTTTCTTTCTAAGCCTATTTTTTTCCACCCAAGAAATATTTCTTGTTCTTCATCCCTAATTTGGTTTAGTTTCCTACATTTAAGCAGCGTGAGGGAAAATTTCAGTGTTTCTGATAAGGTTCTCTAGAAAAATGAGCCTGGCACATTTGCTGCCTGACACTGCCTGGCATACATTCAGCTGCAAGGATACAAAAGCTTTTATCCTAGTGCTTGTAAAGTAGATGTCAATCCTTTGTCTAACTGAGCAGACACTGGGATTTGCCTTCATGCTGTTACTGGGAAAATATGGGGCACACATTTTAAAAGATCTCTGACAAGACCTCCAATCCTGATGTTAATTGAATGTTTTTTCCAGTATATATTTTCAGTGTTGTTTTTCTCTGCTTGTCCAATTTGTATACTCCTGAGAGCGGGAAGATGACAAGAATTAATGCCTGTTTGCATTAACCCAAACTTTATTCGCACTTATTAACCATGATTAATGTCAGAAGGCAAAGGAGCAGCATCAAGCTGTTTTCAACAGCTCTGTACTGATGAGTTCAGGAAATAAAAACAACTCTCAACAACGAAGAAGTGCCATTTCAATGTTGGTTACAATAAAATCCAGCCAAAAGATGCATTGTTTTAAAGGCAAGGTTTGTTCTTCAGCCTCAGACAACACCCTGGTAAATTGAACATGATTATAACCCTTTGAAACCTCACTTAAGAAGCATGAATCAAAAATACAAGCATTACCCCCAAAATTAAAATCAAAGGAAAGAATATTACTTAGAATTACTTAGTAATCATAAATCTGTGTAAACTGTATTTGAGTAATATATTCTCAGTGCTTTCAGAGAAATAGAAGAGCTCAGTTTTATTTTGGCACTATTCCTTATTAGTCTCACAAGCTGAATATACAGTTCTTATCCAATGCCAAAAATAAATCCCAGGTTGATTAGGACACCAGCTAGGTCTCACAAAGGAGACCAAACAGCTGCAGGCTAGTGGGAAAAGCAGCAGATATGGCAGGCCCAGCATTTGAACTGAGTTGCTAGAAACATCTAAGCTCTCTAAGAGCTATTTTTCAAATAACTGCAAGGGTTAAAAAAGAAAGATATTAAAATCAAGTTAAGACTGATATTGTAACTTTCCTGAGTTCTTCATTGGGAAACCTGGGACTTGCAACAGCAGGGTGAATTCCTGGTGGCTGATGATCTAATCTGAAGAATTAAAGAGAGTGATTTGAAAATAGACAGAAAATTGATGAATTGTTTTCTCCAATGGGTGTGACTGTGCATTATTTCTAAAGGTTCATGGAAAAGCACATCTCTTCTTCTTTTGCTGGAAGGGGATGTTTCTTTTTCCTGATGTTCTTGTGGTCTGGGACCTCCATGAGGGATCTCTTACTCCCTTTTTCCTCACATACAAGGATGAGAGAAGAATGAAGATTTTCTAAGCTGCAAGCCCTTGAATGGAAACAGCATAAGGCAATGGCTGGGTGGGACTTCTACTTTTCCCTCATTCCCACAGGAGTCTGTTTTCTATGTGCTCCTGTTTCTCCTTTTTTCTGTGGCAGGGAGAAGACATTAGCTCATGGCTTCTTGCTAGCAAAGGAGGAATAGAAAAAGTGACACAAAATGTAGGATGAAAAAGGGGAGGCATAGAGAGCTGGAAAGAAGCACTGGGCATATTGAAGACTGGAACAAGGACAATCAGGGACTGGTATAGGGAAAGGCAAAACAATTAGAGGAAAAGAAGTAAATATTAAGATTGTCGAGGAAATGGAAGAGGAATGGGAAAAGTTTGAATGAGTAAAGGAAAGCAGAAATTTATAGGCATCATTTTCTGTATCTGTGTTTCTAGATTGTGTTTAAGACAGTAGATTTTTTTTTGTTTGTTTTTGGTTTTTTACTTTGAAGATATTTGCTCTTGTTTTGGTTTTGCTTCTTTTCTTCTTTTTACCTTGCCTTTTTAGGACTGTCTAGGTGGCCTTGCAGTGCACTGAGAACTGCCTATTCAGAAACAATTTTTATTTATGGAGAAGACATTTTTACAAACACATTATAGGCTGGTATTTTAATTTTAATATGGAAAAGGGAGGAAAAGCATGGACAAACTAATCAGGAAGGCTGATCTTGCTCAGCCGGTGGGACCACCAGCTTGTGCTCTCGTTCTGTCCTCATTTGGCCAAATTCTTTCACATAAAATAGGAAATAATTTTGCTGAAGATCCATGCTGTAACAGTAATCTTGTTATGAATAAATCCTTCGAGGAATTTTCTTGTTTACTCAAGGAGTGAGAGCTCTAGTTTTAGAAAAGCTTTCCCTTCCCTATTCATTCCAAATGGAATTTTATGCAAGGAAAGAAAACCTTTTTCCTCACATTTGAAGCAATAGGAAATGGCTGAAGGAATAAAATTGTCATGGGTGACCACTTACTGATGTCACTCTCCTCGAGCATTCAGCAGAGCAATCATTTTAGGGAGAAACAATTTGCAAGTTGCACCATGTTTTCACTGGACTATGGCCTTGCCACTTGTAATCTCTAGGTATGGTCTTTGGTTGGGAGGTCTACTGCCCTTGGTGGGTTTCAGTGGAGTCCAACAGGCTACTTACGTAGGCTTTCAGAGCATTCCAGTCTTAGCCACATAATTATAATGTGCTTTGTCTTCTGGCCAGCGTAGGGAGAGTAGCTAGTATGAGTCATGGGGATTAGAACTTGATATTTCATAATAACATTGGTGGTTTTCAAACAAATTTCTCTCTTTCCCTCTTTCTCTCTCTCTCTCTCTCCCTCTGAATGCACTGTCAACCAGTTTTTCTTTTCCTGAAGTGAAGAAGATAAAGCAGTCTGTCATCCCCTCTCAGTCCCCAGTATGGGTGTGGAAACCATTGCATAACACTGTAGGAGAGTGAAAAGGTCTCATCTGATAAGTGTGTGATGTGACTTTCTGCAATGCTTAAATGCAACAGAAGGGAAATGTATTGCTTAGCATTTATATTTTAACTATTTGTAAAATTTTATCCTTGGTCAAATGATTTCTGATTTAATAGCAGAAGTGATCTTATAAAATTTTAAACCCTCATTCTAAATAATAATGCTGCTGTAAATGTCCTTTCTTCGTCTAATAAAAAAGAAAAAACCTAAATGAATTATTGTGCATGCGAGAGTCTGAAATAACTAAATACGACATTTAAATTTCATCTTTAGTGAGCAAATAGAAATACTTCTGTGAGTAATTTTAATCTGCAGAGCAAATCTTTGTCCTCAAGGTTTTAACAGCCTCATTTTTCTTTCCAAAATAAAATGTGTTCTCAAGAAACCAGACAGTTAGACACATGACGGACCAACACAGAAGTCAGGCTAGCTTTAATTCAGGACAAATAAAAATTGTCAAAAACAACGTATAGTGCTAGCATTACATTTTGTAATGTGTCTACATCTAAGTCCACTCAAAACACGGCATACCAAATAGGATGAAAACATTAAGATTCCTTTTCCACCTTCCATACACACTTCGATATGTGAACCATACTAAAAAGGTGCAACACATCCTCTAGGATCCCTGGGGTACTTCTTTTAGTCTGCTTCAAGGCAGAGCCTGACATGAGGCTTCCCAAGAGAGTTATTATGAAGGAGAGGAACATTTGTGGACAGGTTTTGAGTCGACCACTGGCTGAAAGCACAGATACGTAAATAAGAAAGATGAGACTACGTATCAGTAACTGGGCAAAGCAGTCTTCTGATCCAGTGCACTTTTCTTTCTTCTTCTTTTTTTTTTTTTTTAATCCTGTGGCAATTAAATTTAGATATGTTTTTTGCACTACTTTGAAGTGATGAGAAAATAAAAGGTTGATCCATATTTCCCCTCCAAACTTGCACTTATATGGCTGGGCTTCTTAAAGAGTGTCCTGACCCCCGTCTGTTGGCTACCCTAAGACCCAGACGGAGTCTCTCCTTCTACTGAAGCTGAAAATAAGGTCAGACAAATCCCACCTTTCTGGAACAAAAAAATGTCTTCTGTTGCTGAAATCATTCACTTGAATAATTGCATTTTATTCAAACAATCTTGGGAAAAACTAAAAGTCCAAGGCACCTGAAGAGCTCTAGTGCCTATAGGGATACAAACGGGTTTGGCATGGCAGCTTCGGAGTTGTGTTTATCAACCCACACCACACGTTTGCCTGCTTCTTTCTGGTACATTGTCATCTCACCAGGGGCCTTTCACAATTTCATCAGGAACAAGGGAAACATTTCACTGGAGCCTGAGTCCTACATCAATGGAAACAGCAGCTCTTACCCATGTTCATGAGGAGACAACGTTTGTATGTTGCATTTCATGGGCCTTAGTTGTACTGGAAGCGTAATGGGGAGCTGGCCAGGTGATCCCACGAAAGGAGGAAGAAGTTATACACTCTTGGGGATTTGTGATTAGTGAAACCCAACTGAAATACAAAGCACGGGCCCAATGCCATGTATAATAGATGCATTGTTTCTGGCAGGGCTTATCTTAGATGTATCACCCAGATATTGAAGATGTTTTCCCAATTCTGATTTCTAATTTTTTCCTAGCTCAAATTTCCTTACATGGAAATCAGTCAAGTGTATTCAATGTGAGTGAAGGCAAATTCTAGTCCTTTGGACTGTATGATTCTGTTTATTTCT
>VYZQ01059332.1:120925-142133 GCA_013400655.1 Mystacornis crossleyi
TTCCTTCATGTAAGAGTTTAACGCTGAAACAGCTCATGGATTCCCATATTCCCATGCAGTGATTATCATTGGCTTCTTTCATTTTTGACTCGTTTTCTTTGACTTACTAATAGCTTTTTCCAATCTGTGTCATTTTAAAATGCATAAAGTAATCAAAATTCTCTGCACACTTTTCCTAGGCTGTTCACCTGATCTAGACTAAGACCAGTGACATTCTGGTTGCAATGATATTTAGCTTTAATTTCAAAGGCTTAAATTCAGCTATTTCAATAAAAGTTCCGAAAATCCTACCACAAAATTCCTACATTTATTTATTTTTAGTTTGTTATATTTCACTCTGAACTTTCCATATATGTTTTTAAATGTTTTACTTCTCTCCCTTAACAGCTGATGTGCAAGTTAATACTACAAAAGCGCGTAGGTAAAGGCAGTTTTCTAAAGGCTGTGCAATGTGACTCTAGCAAGAGACATGCAAAAGGGTAGAAATACCCTGAAAATTTTCTCTTACTCTGAACGCCTGTCAAAGCCTTCACTGAGATATGCTGAGTTGGAAACTGAGGTTCTGCTTCTATTCCAGTTTGTGGTATCTTATTTTACTAATACTGGGTGACTGTTTATCCACCTTAGGTGTTTATGTCATTTTCCTTTGTGAGAAGGAATCCCCAGGAGGTTCCAGGAGCAGGGGACTAGGTGTTTGCTGGTTGATCAAGTACTGCAAGGGCAGGAGGACTTAAGCCTTCCCAGGGAGGATTGTCATGAGTAATGAGGTGATCCCTTTCCAATCCAGTTTGGGTTCTGTCATCTCATAAGAGCCTGGCAACAGTGAGTGGCTTTTCTCAGTGACAGCAACTGATGAGACTTCATAATTTGAAAAATTATCCCCTTAGATTTTTTTCCTTGAGTTAATGAGTGCTAAAATAGAAAGCTTTTTGTATTTGCATACCCTTAGGGAGCAGCTCTAGTCTAGCTCTAGCTAGCTCTAGTGTGGAAAGAAGGTGTCTGCAGCAAGTAAGTGCATTGTGGACTGGCTCTACAGGGACAAATTTAAAACCTGGGATGTCTGGAGGTTGCAACAGTTGAATTAAGAAAGGGAAATGAGGTAGAAACACCCAAGGCAAGGCAAGGCAAGACTCTGATGTTCCTTTACATTTATATCCACTGCTAACACCTTCTGCTCGGGCTGCAGCCAGACCCACGGTGTGCAGGGCTGTGCAGGAGTGCTGGGCAGGGGTGGGCAGTCAGCACAGCCTGGCTGTGGGAGTGTGGTACAGACCTGACAAGTATGAGCAGTTAACACACACACAGACCTGATTTCTCTCAGCCTGAGTCTCACCTCCCCTTGCTCCTTCTCTCTTGCCATGTTAAATACTAGCAAGTAGCTTATGTTTAACACTGAACAAAAAATAAGGTAGAGGGGAATAAAGAAAAAGCACAAATCTCGACCCTCAAACAAGTGTATTGATATAGATCAAGTGCATAATCTTCTCCACCTGGGCTTCCAGTTTTGGAGATGGCTTTGCCCTGCTCAAAGTCTCTTAAAGAGAAAGAAAAGAGCAGTCCCAGTTTCCTGTTCTAACACATACTTCCAATTTATGTGCATCATTTTGACCCAGAATCTAAATAATTTAATTATCTCCTCATCCGTAAAACAGGGGTAGGAACAAGCTCCTCCTTCAAATTCGTTTACCATTAAAACGTTCTGTTAAAATGTTGTGTGGAAAAGCCACCTTTAAGTGCTCATATCTACCTTTAACTTTGTACCAAGGACTTCAGTAGAAATGTAATACTGAAAAAAAAATCCTGTTCAGCTGCTGGAGGTGTCCAAAGCTGATAGAATAGTTAATTTCTATCAGGTAAGATTCTAAAAGGCTAAACAGGCATGCCTAGGAGCATTTGGCTTTTATAGTGCTGGGCAGATTGACTCTTAGATCACGCACAACCTCACTGTTCCTTGAACTCCTGTCTCTGCAAGGCTCGGACCCAAGGGTGTGACTGCAGAGCACACCTCCCAGGTCAGGCATATCCTGGAAGGTGCACCTGTTGCGTTGGAAGGTGCAGATTTCAATCCTGACTGCCCTAAGGTGCCCTAGTGAGGCATTTTTGTTAGCTACAGGCATTGTATAGGGCCTTCAGTTGGCTGCTGTGAATTCTGCTGGGTAGTATTAGCAGTAAGTGAAGTGAACAGTGAAAAGCAGTTACACGACTTGCTTATGGCCATTTAGTGGATGAAAGAGGTGGGTCAAAAATCTAGACCTCCAACTTAAGGGACTTTAAGACTTGTTCTCATTTTTCTAGTGGACAGAGCTGATTGTTGATTCAGTTGATGTCAAACATAGTTACACAGAGATTATATAGTGTCTTTGTGCTGGTGAACAACATAGATAACAAATGTTTTCTGGATGTGATCTTCTTCACTGAATGTCTGCAGCTTAATTGAATTTTCTTTCCTTAACTGGTGACTGCAAATACTTGCTCAGGTTTCAGCAAAAATCTGTACGCTCTCAGACTTGGACACTTCCTCAAACACTCTTACCATGCTCAATGATAAACTGTGGAATAGAAAACTTGCTTGCTGACTTAAAAATTGCAGACCTTCTGAGGTGATTCTCTACAATGAAACATCCCAAAGTGCAGTGATATAAATTCTTTGCAGACTTTTGATGACAACAGATATTAATAGCAAATGCTCAGATCTAGGTTCTTCCTTCAGAGTGAAGTTGCTGAGATCTCCTGGCTCTAGATTAGTTACAGCATTTTACTGGTGCGACTGGAAAAAGAACTTAGCTTCCTGTGAAATTCTATGGATCAATAATATGGAAAAAATATTATTAAATGAGGGGGGGAATACAAAAACATCTCTTTTATTCCCACATATGTGAGTTGAAAGTTCACAGAGTTTTCCCTTTTGACTTCAATGGACCCTGGAGCCTTACAGTTACCTTCAGGATTCCAGAGCAGTAATTCTTACTTTCTTCTGATTTTTTCATCAGAATCTTGGAAACAGCTGTATAAGTCATCCTTTAAACTGTAAATCCACCTAGGATGAGAAAAGTACTATGGGCAGAAATAACCCTCTATTTACAGTAGAAATAGCTCTTCCTCCCCTCTCTGATGACCAGAAGCAGCAGGGTTTCTGTGCTTGTAAAGAACTCCTTCAGCAGCAGTTACCCCCACCAAAATCCTCCCTCAAAGTGTGTTTTTGTGTTTCTGTGTACGTGTAGGTACCCGTGACTAAGGAAGCAAATGCGTTCTTATTTCAAATTGCCTTTTCCGCCTCAGCAAAGCAGAGCAAAAATGAGTGTGTTGGAAGCTGTTGAAGACATGGACTCATCCAGAGACAAGGCACTGCACATTTCTTTGATCCATGACTGGTTCAGTCCCAGCGTGGTGCTATCACAGCTGTCCCCAGTGTTCATGAGAGCACTGCTGTTCCTATGCTCCTCAGCCCCTCTCCGTCTCCCTAAATCTGCATTTCCCTCTTTGACCATCTCAGTGAACCCATGATTGGAGTGGCTGTATGAAACCTGGAGCTGTAGGTGCAGAGAGGAGCAAACAAAATTGCAATTATGTTGTTTCTTTAAGAATATTTTAGGACAGCGTGAGGATTGTGCTTTTCATTTTCTGATTACATCAGAACTAATAGGACTAATAGTAGAAATCATCCCTTGTAAGTACACTGGTAATATTTGCATTTATTTATCCAAGTGTATCCATTTCCACGGAGGTCTGATATGCAGACAGCTGTTATCTTTAGATGCGTTTAGTATATTTGTCTGTATTACAGGTTCCTGCACTGGAAAATTACTTCTGCTACAAACCCAGCTGCCTGTGCTTCCATCCATGCTGACATCATGGCAAAGAAAGATAATTTCTTAGTCCAGCACAAGCAGACAAAAAGGCAACTGCTTTCCAGGCAACTGTCTGGAACTGTTCTGCCAGTGCATTGACATTTCACCAATGGCCACAAATTAAGCCAGAAAGGGCAGAGGTTTTTATTTCAAGTATGCCTACCATGGGAATCCTAAACCATTGTTTAATTAATCACCTAATCTAAAAGAAGCTGAAAGGCTCCGAGGCTCAAACCTGGCTACCTCATTCCTTTGAGTGCATTTATACTGGTGAATAAAATGTGCCAGGGACTCCAGAAGGACTCATAGCCTTGCCCCTAACTCTCCACCTCCAAAAGAGGGCAGCCACACCAAACTATCTCTTGGGACTTGCCCCTGCAGCCTTAGTGCTGTATCCAACTGTTGTTTGGGAGGCTGCTCACACATCTCAGCCAAAACCATTTCAAGCATCGTACTAACAGATTAACAGAAGCAACACCAGTTTAACAGATCATGAACCAGTGCCAGGGCCTGTTCTCTGCCTGTATTCAGACCTGAAATTCTGGGCCATATATAATGAGGTTAAGGAGATTCGTTGAGACACTGGGAGAGAGGAGAGAATATAAACAAATAATGAGGCCAAACTGATAGTTAAGTTCAAAAATGGAGAGGAGGATACTATTTTTAAATGATTTTCTGTAACATTCTGAATGACACTGATTTGACCCCAAGAGCAAAGCGATTAAAATCAATGGATAAATGTTCAAAACCAGTATGAATAACACTCAAGGTGTCTGATTTCCTTTTTCGTGTGAGAGAATGTGATTCTGATCTGCAATGAAATATTGTATTATAGTACATTGTCTTCAAGATGAGAGACTATTTGATGGTGCAGTTCATTTGCTTATTTATTTCGTGGCCATGGTCATCCAACAGAAACTGTGGATTTCTGTTTGGCAAGTTAGAAATAGTAGATTGGTGGTGCTTCTCAGTAATACTTGTGTCTGTAGATGTTCTGTGAGGCATTGCCAATTTTTGTTAGTAAATCATGAGTATACAAAACAGATCTGCCATCCCAGATACAGTTCTAGGGGCAGGTATGCGCAGAGTTTTCCTTCTTGCTTCGGGAGAAAAAAAAAGTCTCTGTTGTATTGCCCACACGATGTCTTTTTAGTCATGGAAAAGAATCAGTCATTAGTGGGTCTCAAAAGTCCTCATGGCTTTCCCAGAGGGATGCTCATGAAATTCAGAGTTCGAAGCAGAAATTGCAGAACTGGTCAGGACGCACCCTGGCTCTACCTCAGGAGTTCTCAGCCCAGAAAATAACCTGTGATCGGGCCTGGACAGACCAAACCTGTCATCCTTTCCAAAAATCATGGTGTCTGATCCACACTGGAGGAAGCCCGCTGAAGAAACCCCTCAGAGAGCTCCATCCCTCTCTGCTCTGGGAGGTTTTCCACAGGGCTGGGGGGCAGCAATCGGGCCCTGTGTTTTCAATAGTGAAGTTATGTGGGGAATGTGTTAGGGGTTTCATGTTTCAGTGTATGTTGTGGGTTGTGCAGCAATGAAGGGGTAGAATACAGGCGGCTACTGATCCTAACTATGCTTTTCCAGATTTTGCTGTGCTCTAGCTTTTCTTTAAATGAAAGTGTTGCTTATACATATGTTGCTGTTTAAAGGAGCTCAACAAGCAATTTTCTTATCCTGACTTATTTCCTTTATGGTGTGGCAACAAAGAGCGCTAGTACTGGGGATTTCAGGATTCTGTGCCCTGACGGATGTCCCAAAACGGTAGGAAAAGAGAGGCGGAAGCCTTTTGGAGAGACATGAAACAGGCATGCTCACACGTGCGCGTTATTTACCGGCACATGTGTGCAGCAGTCAGAGCCTGAGCGATTCGCTGTCCCGCAGCCTGTCAGCTCCCTCCCTCCGCGACCACAGCCCAGCCCCGAGTGACCCGCTGGGCGCACAGCTCGCCCGCCGGGACAGTGCCCGCACGGGGGAGGCCGGAGGGCGCGGGCCGAGCGGCGGAGCGTCCCCGCGCCTCGGTCCCTCGCCCCGCCGCGCAGCGAGGATGCTCCGGCAGGGCGGAGGTGGTGCCGGGGCTGGGCGTGGGGCGGTAGCGCCGAGGAGAGGGAGCTAATGCGAGAGGGTGGGGGGAGCAGCCGGGATCTCCGTCTCGGCGCTGCCGCCCGCCTCCCTCGGCGCGGCCCCGCTCCTCCGCCCGCCCCCTCGCCGCCGCCCNGGCACCGCTGCCTGCGGGCGCTGCGGGGCGGCGGCGCCCCGGAGCCGGGTCACGAGCTGAAGAGGGAGGCCCTGCGCTGGAGCAGGAGGGAGAAGTCGCTGCTGGCGCAGCTGTCGGCGCTGCAGAGCGAGGTGCAGCTGACGGCGCGGCGATACCAGGCGAAATTCGGCCAGTACATGAGCCACATCAGCAGCATCGCCCGAGACCTGGCGGGCAGCCAGCCCGGCAAGGTGAGTGCGGCGGTAGGGATCGGCCGGGCAGCCCGCCCCGGTCTGTGCCCCTCCAGCTGTGCTCTCTCCCAACATGCTTTTCCCGCGCCCGACTTGTGAACGACCGACCGAGTGACGGGGCGGGCAGTGTCGGCAGTCACCAGCGTAGCAGTCCGGGACCCAGGCCGATCCGCTCCGCATCGCCCGGGCGGTGCGAGCCGCCCCTGCCCTCGCCTCTTTGGGAGAGATACAGCTGTCGGACCCTGTTGCCAGATGAAGAAGAGTTTTATTTTTACTGATTTTTGGTAATACCCCCACGGGGGACACGCTTCTTGTGGGTCCCTCTTCCGGCGCCCTTCGGTAGCCGAAACCCCGCGCTGCGGTGAGCCCAGCAGTGCCTGGCAGACCGAACGCTTGCTCGGCCGGAGAGGGTGGGGAAAGGGCGGGAGGGGAGATGGCTTCGCTCCTGGGCTGGCAGCCGGCGGACGGGTCCTGATTCCTCCGGTCAGGGTGTCCACATCAGGCCGCGCCTCTTCGCAGGGACCCAGCTGCTTTTGCTCCTCATTTTACTCCAGTTGGTACTGGCGTGGAGCTGGCTTTTAACTTTTATTTGAGCAGCTGAGAAGTTGTCTTAAAAAACGGAGTGTAAAATTATTGTAGACTTTGGAAACGATGGCGAAAGGAGAGCAAAGCCTCTCTGGTTTGATAAAATGGAATGACAGACACCACCGTTGATAAGCAGAGGCCGGAGCAGTGCTGCGCTCTTCCCTCAGGTCTTGAGGACGTTGCCCAGAGACCGGCTCGCTTTCTTAGGTGTAGCAAACCATCCGAGAGTTGAGAGCTGGCTTCACTTGCTGTGATGGAGCTGGTTGGTTTTTAATTCCTGCTTAGAAGTTCACTGTGCAGGCTCAGGCATTGCTGATTGCAGCCGTAGTGAGAAGTGTTTTAATGCAAACAATTTTTCTTTCTACCTAAGTTTTCATCTTCCCACGGACCCTTGGGAAGCAAAATCCCAGGTGGAAGAGGTCTGAGCAGTGAAACTCACACCTGAAACGATGTAGTGTGCTGGGCATCTGCCTGCTGCATGGAAAATGGAAAAGGGGATGTTGTTCGCAGGACACCAGAATGGCTCAGAATACAGATCTCATGGATCTTCGTGGCACTGAGTACCTCTGTGTTTGAAAACTTGAATTTTTTTTTTTTTTAAATTTTCCCCTGGCTAGCTAGCTAGTCCATGAGGTTTAGGTTGCTGGATCTGAGAAGTGTGCTATACGCTTGCTTCATCTCTTGGCAGATGAGATAAGGTCATGTGGAGAGGGTAGCAGTGACTGCTGAGGCGGGGTGTGCGAGGAAAGCGGTGGCTGAAGGAGGGAGGAGAGGTGGCGGGACTGTCGGTAAGGATCCGGCGGAGGTGCGGGGACAGGCTGGAGCATCGCCGGGAGCACCTGCCGCTCCCGAGCGCCGCCGGGAGGTGTCGCTGTGGGCGCTGCCGCTCGGGCATCTCCCGCCGCTCGCAGTGGGAGAAGGAATAAAGCAGGAGCTGGGGCGGAAAACTCAGTATAGGAAAAACATACGTAACTAAATTCAAGTATACCATTCGGACATAGAACACGTCACTGACACAGTTAAGAAAATGTGGGTTTCAGTGTAAAATAAGGTAACTTGCTGTGCTGAAACATCCCTTTAATTTTTTTTTTAATTTTAGTTATTTACCTGGTCCACTGAAGAAAATTATTTCTCTTTTCTCATTTTTAACTTCTACTCCATTTATGATTTTCAGTGTCTGCTTTATATTTTAAGCCTTTTTTTCAGAATAAACCCTATATTTTTACAGATATAGGTTTGGGTTCTTTCCTTTTGGAGAGAAGTGAAAGTTTGGGATGAAGAGTTGGTTTTCATTTTCTGCATGTTCTGTGAAAGTTGCTTTGAGACGTGTACTGATATGACTTCTGGGTCTGAAAATTATAATGTTGTGTATTTTAACCTGTATGTTTAATGTTTGAAATGTTAACACGTATAGGGACTTTATAGAGACTTTGAGATATTTGGAACTCTGACCTTTTTCAGTGGTGCCAAGCATTCCTCACACCAAAAATCTGTCCTTTTTTCTGTTCAGCTGAAGATAACAGGAGATAATCAGGTGTTACCTGCTAAGTGTTCAGTGACTCATGACTTTTCTTCTGTTTTTTTTTTTCAGTGACAAGTCTTTTCAGCCTAAGTTTTCTTCCAGCCTTATCTTATATATTCTCCAGCTAAAAATCTTATGTGCATTAGTGCTTTCATCTAATAACTTCTTCTTGAGACTGTGTTCTTTAACAATATTTCATCTCTTGCTTCTTAGGGAGGAGAACGCAAACCATTAATGATCATGCTACACCGAGAAAATGACACTTTAGGATTCAATATTATAGGAGGACGACCAAATCAGGTAATGAGAAAAGTAACTGTAGGTGATTTTGTCCATATCTACTTTACTCTATACACTGTTAGTAAAGAGTTACTTTTGATGGCACTAAGTATGGAATCTATTTTTCAGATAGAAGAATTATTTATTATCGGGTGTAATTGGAGTCACTGTTTGGAAGACATAATCTCATGAGAATTTTATTATTATAATTTTTTGGGAAGGTGTTCCTCGAGCTTTCTTTAAAACTTTAGGCTGGTTTACACTCAGTTCCCATGTGAGTAATAGGTGTTCAGGCAAACTCTTCAATGGAAATCTCTGGGACTACTTGTAAAAGTCATTGTTGTAGAATTAAGCCATTGAAATTTTGCGAAACAGCTTGCATTTTTTTTTTCACTTAAAGGAGAGAAGAAAATTTGCTTCTGTAGCTGAGATAGTTTAAGCATGTCCTGTTCTCACATGCCAGCTTTCAGTTTTTCTTTATGGACTGAAATGGTTTTCACCAATGCTGTATCTTAATCTCATCAGTGTAGGTTTAGAAAGTTCATTGCAAACCATGGAATATGCATAAGGATTACTAGCCCCCACCTAGAATATACACATGAATATGCTTGCTTTTTTTTTTTCCATTTCATCTTTCCAAAAGCATTAGTCAGGACTGTCATTGCATATGAAGGGTAAAGAAACCTGTTAAACTGGAAAATTAATAGTTGATTAAAAAGGGTTGGTAATAATTAGGTACTGATCAGGTTCTTGTTAAGTGGGAGAATTGTAGCCTTCTAGTATTATTGAAGAGGGGAGTAAGACCCTGTATATTAGTTTGGCAATCTTCTGCTCTGAAGCTATATTTAGTGGTGCCAAAGAGTCTGTTCCCATTAGTCCACTGTCTGGGCTGCAGAGTTTACTGTACCCTGTGGATAAATATGAAGACCAGCAGTTATCAGACGTTTGGGCTGTAAATCCAAAGCAAGAGTTTCTTAGATTTTTCTAGTGGAAGGATGAGAAAATAGGTGGCTACAAGTTAAAATACAAATGCCATGATTAGATCTATGTTTGTAGTATAGCAGTAAAAAAATCCAGACGATCTTTAGTTTGGATTGCATTGTGACTTCTCTTATTTCCATCTGAGGAGAACTACAGGGAAAAGGGAGCATGTGTTCAGTTTTCTTGGGGTGGCAACTGAGCTTCTTCAAAGGACTTAGATGTTGACAGTGCATACGGCAACAGTTATATGTATCACAAACTGTCAGACTTTCTGACTTAATATTTTGTAGTTTTAAGGAGTAAATGATAAATATATGGAGGTCTATAGCTCTGTGTGTTGAGAAAACTACCGAATGGAGAAAAGGAAATTAATTTCTATTAACACTCATATTTGGAGACAAATTGGTGAGGTTGTGAGGTGGGATGTGAGGGATGGTCTCAGGTGGTTTTGAGTCTTTGAAGTTCAGTGTGGAAATTCCTTTGTGTTTTGTTCTTATTTTGATAAATGTGACTACCATAGGCATTTGATTGGCATTTCTCACATATCACTGAGTGTGAGACTCAGTGTATCTGGACCTGAGGATAGAACAGGGAAAAAATGCTTGAGTTGACTCAAATATTGAAAACACAAAGTTCTGCTCAAAAGCTTAAATAGTAGAACAGGATTTGTTATTAAAAGGACAAAAAGAGTTTGTGAAGGTGCTCTGTACATTCAGGTTGTTCAGGGAAAAAGTGCCCTTGGTTGAAGCATTGGCTCTTGCAGCAGAAGAACAGAACAGTTGATGCCTTAGGTTTTAACTTTTATATTTTTTAAACTCTGGATTACCTAGTATATAACTCTGAAGTTTCTTACAGCTTGTTAGCTGCTCTGTTAGGCCAGATAGACACAACAAAGCTTCTCTGAGCTTGCTATTCAAGGATACTCGGGCTGTCCTAGGCCTAAAGATGAAAACTAGGACCAGGAGAGAGGTGGAGAAATGGAAGAGAGCTACGGTTTTACGTGGTGAATTTATGCTGATATGCAAATGGACCAAACCTATAACAGTGTGAAGAACTCGTGACTTGCTGTCCATCTTGGGGTCCTTTTTGGAAGCAGCCTCCGGCTCCCCACGGTGTACCTTTGAAGGCCTTTCAAATAAATACCTACCTTTATTCCCTTACTCTTGTCTAGTCTCTGTTTCTAGGTAGCTGGAGAAGGCATCACAGTGATGTCTTTATTTAGTCACGTGCTCAGGGATGAGTTCTTCATCACATGTTATTTGTGTTTTATAAGTACAATGCAGCTTTTTCCCACTGGAAAGCGGGTGACTCTTGGTTTAGGGAACATACACACATACTTCCTGTTGGCTGTGTTTCTTTTCAGTCCATAATAGCCATCCCCACTGTTTTCCTTCTACCTGAAGGGAGGAGGAGAGGAAAGGAACAACTCACCATAGGATCATCTTTTATTTTGTCAGAAAGGAACTTGCTTCTCTTAAGTGTGTTTTTGAGAGGTGATTCATTATTCTGAGGGAGCAAGGCTACTTTGATGGGCCCCAGCTCTCTCTGGCTGAGAGGACTATTTCCCCTGAGGACTCCACGTCAAAGCCAGGCTGGAGGGAGGTGTGTGCTGCGGGCACAGTTGCTGCACAGCCCCGGGCTGTGTGACATGGTGCTGCAGCTCAGTATGCCTTGTG
Organism: Mystacornis crossleyi; assembly: GCA_013400655.1. Taxonomy (NCBI): domain Eukaryota; kingdom Metazoa; phylum Chordata; class Aves; order Passeriformes; family Timaliidae; genus Mystacornis; species Mystacornis crossleyi. The sequence continues at coordinate 132,271 of VYZQ01059332.1, forward strand.
CTGTGTTTTCCTGTCAGGAGTGGTGGGTACCAGCACATGCAGCTGATGGGGACCACAAGCCAAACTGAAATACCCTTTTTCTTAACGGGTCATACATTGCTTTTGAAAAAGCCAAATAAATTTCTGATGGAAAGAAATACAGTTTTATGTGGTTGAAATGTGGTTGTATGTTTAGCATTTTGTTTTCTCAAGTTAAAACCAAACCATGTCCCTCTTGTATTTTCACTAATGGCCATTATGCTTCTTTTATCAGAGTTTCATTTCTCACTGCTTAGATGGAAAGTCAGTGGAAGTCTGTTCATTCATTATTTCAAGATATTGCTAGAACTGTTACTGTTTCCCTTTTGCTTCTTACCTGACATGTATGAGTCTCTGTGACAAAGGGGGAAAAAAAAGGAGTTTATGAAAACATAGTCTGAATAATATTATGTTAAAGAAATATTTAGTGACCTTAAATCTACCTGGCTCAAATCTCCGTAGGATTGTTGCCACATTGTGTAAAGTATGTCTCCATATGCCTTTATAGTTTTCTTAACAGGAAAAGTTATAAAGCATTTTCCCCATGAGTTTATAGGACCTAGGCTAGAAACCTGTGCACATAGGAACTGTGCTGTTGGTCAGGGATTCACCAGTCATAGAAGGAATATAAGCATCATATAAACTGCAATCTAAAGCATAAATCAGCTGGTAAAATACTCCTTTAGTTATTGCTAGCTAGGTTATTATTTGTATAAACACTTAAAAAAACCCTGTAAGTAGGCACTGTCTGCTTGACATTAGTTCTTTATTAATAATTATTTACAACTACTTTTACCTATCATGTGATGAAATAAAATAATTCCAGCATGTGCAACAACACCAGTTATACTGTTTCAGCTGTGGTAGATAACTTGTCTGTTTTAAATTTGACCTTATGTCAGCTGTACTCAGTGTTGCGTAGCAATCAGCTGGAAGTAGGTTCTCTTTTTGTCCACAGCTCGTCTGTATGGATTTCATAGTTGAGCAAGTTCTCAATCTCCCATGTGAATAGGATTTATGAGGTTAAACATTTCCAACCAAATCCTCTCACTGTTACGTGCCAGCTAAGTAATCTCATTTTGTTCGTTGGAGCTTCATTTTCTAATGTAGTAAAGGGAGTTTGCAAGCAGCAGTACTGCAGGAGCCCTTTGCCTTCTGAGAGAGACACTTGTGCATCCATTTTTATGTGTGTCTTCCACTGTGCATTTATGTGCCAATCACCAGCTGCTGTGAAATCTGAGGTTTGCTCCAAGTATTTTAGCTGGGATCGGATTACTCTTGCACCCTGTGTCTCATTTAGACTAAAATAACCGGAAATAAATGGATAATCTTATAAAAATTGCTGGAATAGTTCATTAATTCTGTCCTTTTGATTAATGACTACTTTGTGTTAAGCAAAGGAGCTTAATTCTTAGCTAGAAAAGTGAGCTGCATATTTCAGGTGGATTTACATTTTTCATTGCTGCCGATTTTGTACCATCTCAATTTTTGTACTAATGTGGCCCTTTTTGCAACTTCCGTATTGCCTGGTACAGAGCAATCAGGAGGAATCTGCTGAGGGAATTTATGTGTCAAAGATTTTGGAAAATGGACCTGCAGACAAAGCAGAAGGCCTGCAAATTCATGACAAGATTATTGAGGTAAGAAAAAACACACACCAATGGATTAGTCTGTCATTTTATCAGATTAATAAAGGATTTGATGGTTTTCACCCTAAGTATGTTGTAATTTTCCTCTTTTGCTATGTCTGAACATGATTCTTGTACACTGAACTGCTTGAACATTTCTTAGAATTAAAGACACAAGATGGATTTTTCCAACAAGTAATACATTTACTGGTATGGGGATTAAGCTGATCTACGTGAAGCAAAGGTGTCAACACTTAAAAAGCAAGAAATAGAGGCATTTTGTGTTTCTTTTCATTACACTGAGAAAGAAGACAAACAAATGACTGAAAATTCACAGGTGTGGTGCAACTGATTTTGCCTTCTGTGGGGGCTATTACTGTCATGACTCTGGGACAAGGCAGAGAAGGTGGCTTGTTAAGCACTGCTGTGAAACTTCTTAAGCAATTAGAGTACTTTCTGCTGTATGATCAGAAGGAGATAATCTATTGTTCTCACCTGGATCAATACAGTGCTTTCATGATCATGTAATATGCTAGCATGGAATTTTCAGTTTGTTCCTGCACTGTGTGCAGTTTTTCTCATAAAACAACTGTAAATAATTAAATAAATAACTCAGTTGGAAAAATAGGTTGATGTCTAGCCTACACATGTAACTGTAATTAGCCCTGTAAGAAATCTCAAAGGAACAGTCTCAAACGGTGACTGAAATAGGCTCCTTAGGGTGCTGCCAAGACGGCATTTCCCATCACAGCTCTGACACAACTCACAGTGACAGCACGTTCCACTAGATCCTGGGTTTGCTTAGGCTGAGTCGCTCCAGCTTTGCGAGTTTAGGGGAAGCTTGGAAGCATGGTGTGAACTTGCCAGTTGGACGCGTGTTTGAACAAAGACACATGAAACAAGTGGTTTGGAAGATAAATGCAGAATTCTGCTGCTGGTTTCTTGTGTTATATCCTTGTTAAGGATTAAAAATATAAGCTAAGAGTGTTTGAATGCTGGCATTGCTCTTAATGTTGGGAGCCTGAAGCAGTGTGTGAAATCAAATGAATATATTTTTTTTGGAAAAATAAAGCTTATGCTCTTAGCTAGCAGAGAGATGCGTCTCTGGGAGACACCAAGTGGGCTGAGCAGAACTGAACTTGCACGGTATCTCTTATTTCCCCAAGGTATGCAAAAGCTTTCACATCCAATTTTTTTTGTAACAGCAGCCTTAAAGATGCCGTAAAGATCTGTTTTCTTCTGACATTACTATTTCACTTACCACATTTTGTTTTAGGTTTTTTTACAGACTGACCAGCTATGTAGTTTCCTGCATTTGCTCAACACTTTCTGCTTTAATTTAATATGCTTTTATAGTGCCTTGTTTTTTAAGACAAAATGGAGTGTTTTGGGGGGAAGGAAGAATAAAGTCACAAACCAGCATTTATTAAATGTGAGGTCATTTCTCAAAATGTCACCATAATTGATGCTTGATTTTTATATGCTGAAAAATTCTGGGTGCATAAAATCGTACTGAAACAGATTTCAGTTCTATATGACATTATAGACCCAATCTAGCATAAGTATTCATACAGCTCTAAAAGGAGAACCATATTAATATGCAACAGCTTTGTATCGAACTTTTGTATCCAGGCAAGCATTTAAAAATATTTTGGGTTAGGCCAAACGTTCTAGCTTACGTTTCAGTGTTTCAAAATTTATCAGACCAAAATAAAAAGAGGAGGAGAAATAGTAACACTAAAGGTTTCTAAGTGAAATGCCAAGAAGTAATTATTCTTCCATGCTAGATACAGGAAGCAGCTAGAGTCAAAACTTTGAATTTTTCATTGTCCATGCATAGCTATCAATGTTTTCTTGCAGTGGAATGCCCTGCCAGCTCTGCTGTGATTTGTTGTGAAAGATCAGTCTGAAAGCTTTTGCTGTGAGGAAATAATCAGGATGGTGTAACTATTTCAAAAATGTTGGCAGATATATGAAATATGAGTTTTGGTGAGAAGTTGATAGGAAGTTGGACTTCTTGCTTGCTTTTCACTTATTCAATGATCTGATCTAACGGATGACATTTTATTAGACCATTCTTTAATAATCAAGCACAGAAGGAACTGATGTTGTTTGAAGAGCCTTTAATAGCTTAAATCATTTGTTTGGCAATGGGATGCCCGGGGTGTTTCTAGCAATGTGTATCTAACGGGATAATGGACAGAACTATCCCATTAAATCAGAAAATCTGTTCTCAAGGCATGTTGCTAAATAAAGAAGGTAATTTGTTTCAGTGTTTTATCACATGTTTAAAAAATATTAACTGCACATGGTTGACTACGGTGAGCTGTGCACATTTCAGATGACCATCTCGTGGGCAACCTAGTGCAGCAAATGGATTTCACAGTCCTATGGCACTGGCAGATGGAATTGAGAGCCAAGGCTGACAGACATAAGTAGTGTTGCCTTTTATTTTATATATGTCATTATCTATGGCAGCAACATTGCCAAATAATTGTTAAGGTGTTGGGAAGAATGCCAAGGGAAGGAATCAGATTTCTTTCTTGAGGTATTTATTCTAAGTGTAAAAGTGCCACAGAAATGACTTGAGTTGCTGGAAGTTTTTGAGATCAATGTGCCCAGGCCATAGAGCCTCTGACACTTTCATTTGAAGAAGACTGGTGTTTATTTGGGCTTTAGCCTCAGGGGAGCATATTTTGTGCATGAGGACCTGAAAGCTGAAACAGGAGCCTCTGTGCTGGCAGGGTGGTGGTGCGCGAGAGTGACCGGGTGACAGCGTGACAGCCCCAGATCCCTTGTGTCAAAGGACTGCCCCGAATGTTCATTATTTAGTCATCGAAAAGAAACCCTTACAAATTACTTCCATGTGGCAGATGTCGTGGTCCTCTCATTCTTTCAGAGGTTTCTGTCAAAAAATCTAGCTCCCCAAGTTGACACTGCATTGTGTTTTCCAGGACTAAAACTGTTCACATTCTTTAAAAAGCATCTCATAAAACCAGATGCAACACTGATGTCTGTGACTCCCAACATGAAATTCTTGGATATGAGCAGCAGTATAAAGTCACCCGAGCTCTAACTTTTGGATCTCTCTCTTCCTTTCCACCCTGCCTCTGAATCCTGTCAAGAGGAGACAAGAAGCAAGCAGTGCACAGGGCCGTTTATTAGTCTGTTCTAGTTCAAAGAATTCTGGTTGCTTCTAGGAGAAAATTCAAAGTCTGTTTAGAATGGTTTGCAGCTCAGCATCATTTTATCTCCCCCTCACTGCATGCTAATCATTCCTAGTGAGTAAATTCATTGCTCATCTCTGTTCATGCTTGATTACCTCCTCAAGGCAGCAAAAAAAAGCTATGATCCTTTGTTGCAGTGGGGTGGCTGCAACCTTCCCTGCGAGACAGCCTTGGCCCGTGGAAGAATCAAGGAGACGATATTTGATAGATGTTTTCAGATTTTATTCCNACCTCTTCAATCCTTAGCAATGTTACTGATATACACAAGTGTTTCACCTGCTGCTTTTTTTATCCATACTTATAGTTCTGAGCAGTTAACACTGAAAGCATCTCTTTCCATGAGGAGGAAAACTTGACTCTCAATTTGCAGTCAGTTCAGTTTCACTTAACTGTGGCACCACATTGGCCAGATCTCCAAGCACAGTACCTAATGCCTAGTTACCAAGCTATTCAGAACTAGTTCTTTGAGTTGTTTTTTTTTTGGGGTTTTTTTTTTTTTTTTGTATGATACTAATTTTACAGAACTTGATATGTCATGTCCTCTGGTTTTAAGCCCAACTTTAGAATAAAAGACAACCTAATGATTGATTTTTCTCACTTCCTCTTCTGTTATGTAAGTCACAGTGTCTTGCAGAATACTCTTGAATCACTTCAGTGGTGTACAGAAAATACATGGCCAGGACAGAATTTACAGTCCAGGTAGAATTTCTGATTTTTTTTTTTTCTTAAAAAGAATATTATTTCATCAATTTGAGGAAAAGGAGCAAGTATTAATTCACACTGCCAAAGTAGGTTTTCCAAACAACAAAACAGCAATGAAAAGCTTTGTATGCAAATAAAAAGGACCAGGTTGGAGTCCAGAATATTCATATATGGAACTGTAAGTACATCATCAGCTGAAAGGCTCAAGTGTTTTTCTGTTCCTTGCACTGCAAGGAAAAGACTTCTGTTCTTTAACTCTCAAGCAAAACAAGAATATTGGCCCTTCTGCATTTTAGTCAGTTGATTCTCATGAATTAAGCAGGCATGATGGAGAAGAAGGGAAGGCAAAACATTTTTAGTCTGGGATCTTTAAGTCTGAAAAATAAGATAGGTGCATTTATATATCATGACTATGTGTTTTGTTCATGCAGCCTGAAGTAGATAATAAATAAGGCTTCATCCTGTATTCCATGTTTGCCTTTATTCTTTCCACTTTTTTTGGAGAGTATTCGCACAATGGCTTTGACGCACATGTCAGAAAAGCCAGTTTCAATAAAGATGAAGACTTAAGGCTTATCCTGGCAGAAGTAACTTACATCTGCTAAGTGCCTACACAGAGACTTTTTTAACTATTGCCAGACTGCTGACTGTGCTGTGTGTCAGCCTTGTGATGTTTTATCTTCTGCATGTTTCTGTCATTACACTCACTATGTTGCTCAAGAAAAATCTTTGATACTAGTCATGTTTATTTGGCTAGGAATCTCCAGTGTCAGATTATGTCTGTAGAAGTAGTGAGTCTTAAAATGTCTTGCTGGGATCAGAGCCAGAAGATTTGGGATGGCTTTGAAACAAAGCTGCACAAGATGTTGCCAGTAAGATCTGTATGGTAGCTAAGAAAACTTACTATAGCTAATTTTAGTGGTGTAGATTTCAGTGCCTCTAAATATGCCTTAGCTATATTAAGTTCTCTTAAACCTGTAGCAAATTCATATTATGTTGCAGGTAACCAGGTTTGGCACCTGCAATCATTAGATAACTCCTAACTAGTCTGAATGATCCCTGGCATAATAAATTAGTGAAACCACAGGCTTAGAAATGTCTGTAGAATCTTTTCACCTCTCCCTCACCTGTTGAGATACAGGTTTTTGGAGGCCTGAAATCTTTCATCTGCGTGAATAAATTTTTAAAGTCGGGAGTGACCAGGTCTGCATAACTTCAGTTGAAGAGGAGTTACCGCCCCCCTGACTTTTTATAGAATAAAACCAGAAAGCCTCAGAGTGCTCCTCCAAGAAGCAAGAGATCCGGATTGTGGTCTCTGCCCTGCCTGAAAAGGATTGAATTTACTTCTCCAGGTAATTGCCCTTGTTACTAAGGCAGAAGCTCTCCTGTGTTAGACCAGCATCCAACCACCCTCCTCAAACAGAGCTTGGTGCCAGCAGGTGTTTAGAGAGTTAGGATTATCCAGTGATAATCTGGTCTGAAATAGACACTACTTCCAGGGACCTGCATCTGGAATAGTGGTCCTGCCCTTTTCCAGGTAAGTGCTTGTGACAATACACAAGAATTTTCCTCTTTCTTTCACAATCTTGTGTGTCTTGCATGACCCTTTAATGATGCCTGCATTTCTAACATCAGTGTNNNTAATGATGCTTGCATTTCTAACATCAGTGCCTTGACTTTGAGAGGGGAGGTAGCAATTGCTGTTAACCAGGAAATCCCCTAGCTAGAAAACTTTTCTAAATGTGAAAGATGGGGTTCCCTGACTGAATAAATAACAGTAGTTATGGTTTTCCTCCTCTGGGTTGTAAGTCAAGCTGCTGTGTTATCTGAAAGGTGGTTACTGCTGCTGCTGCCCACTATCAAAAGGCCACGAGGGCTGGATATCTTGTGGGTGGAGGAACTTAATGTTGAAGGTACTACCTGTTCTGGAAGTTGGCTGTGGTTATCCTAGAATGCCTGAATTTTGTAATTCGTTGCCTCAGTTCACAGATCAGCTACCTAAATTTGACTGGATTTGCTGTAGGTCTTCACAGGTAAGTTCAGAGGTGCATTCTTCTCTATTCACGGAACTAAAATGCAAATATTGTGTTTAGAGAAACAGGTAATGCTCCTTCCAGAAAGCATGTAAAATTCTAGCAATTCACTGTCTGTGTTTTAAAAAGAAAACACGAGACTTGCTTTTATGTGACCTAAAACATCTTGGAGTTTTTTGTGGTGATATGTGTTAGTCTTATTAAGACTTCAAAAAATGCTTTCTGTCCTAAAGAACAGGAAGAAATAAAATGAAATGATGTTTAAGAAGTGGTAAAGTTTGTGTAATAGAGTAAATAGTGAATCACAAGATTTTATGGACAGAAATTCACTATTTGATCTCCTAGTTGACTGCATGAAGTCTTACATTCATAAGCAGGCAAAATATTTTTTGACACTTTTTTGATAGTTGTGTAGCACAGCATTATGAAACAATTCTAAAATGCCGTGTGTTCTAAGAGATGGGGTCTTTTAATCTGAAGTATAAACTGAGAACTTGCTGTGGATGCAGCTTTAGAGAGGCCCAAGCCTGTAGGAGGGTTTTCCATCTGTATTTGTTTGGTCTTGTTCTCACACAAACCAGGAGCATGTGCAAGTATAATGCTGAATTGTTTTTGTGAAAATATGTATGCTCACAGTGCTTTTATCTAAAAAATGATGGAAATGCCAAACGTGGTTGGAATATGACCACCAGATGAACTCTCTAACTAGTTTATTTGCAGCATTGGTATATTAGAGAGATAAGGCAGTGTCATCCTTTTCAGTAAGTCTCTTCAGGTTGTGATTCATAGCTCTTTCTCAGCAAGGTGCTCCCAGTAAGCAAAGAAGAGGGATGCTGTGGTAGCTAGAATGGCACAAGCCAGATGGGGCAGAAGTAACAGTGTGAGAGTGTTTCTGAAATGTGACCCAGCATGAAAGAAATCAAGAGAGTATGTGAAGTGGAAGTGGTGAAAATCATCTTCTACACTTTTTTTATGCTACTTCTACGATGCTGCGTGTTTTTAGGTGGCTTGGGTTAGTCTTGATGGAAGAGGCTTTGGGATCTTGGATGTACACGAATGTGCATAACCCCTGCTCTCCAATGGAATATTTCTATTTTGCTCTGACTGTGGGAGATCTCTACAACAGATGGATCACTGTAGGAGTAGAAGGGAAAGAGTGAAATAGAACGTTCAAGAAAAAAGAAAACCGGGAAACTTTACAATTAAAGAGTACAGAACACCAACCTCAGGTTTCCACAGAAGTACTTTCCAGTGCTTGCTCATAAACAGGAAGTGTGGGAGAAATGGAGGGCATGTAGGAATGGGGGTAAATGAATTGTGAAAGTAGATCATCTATACACACTGCCATGAGCTCTCATAAGTAAATGAAGGGGAAAAGTACTGCAGCAGAGCTATGATGACTGTACTGGGTCTCCAAAGTTGGGCAGTTGCCAAATTGGCAACTCAGCAGTGTTGTTAGGTAGGAAGGATTTTTGGTTAACCTGTGGAAGAGCTGACTAATGTAGGAACCTGCAAGATCCCATAAATGGTGTTGCTACCATGGGCCACAGATCCCCAGGCACCGTGTGAAGGCCTGCTCTCACCCATCTCCTTCAGAAAGTGTCTGATCTCACCCCAGAGGTATAATGTGTCAGAAATTTGGCAAGTTGAAGCTTAGCATCTTCCTAGGTGCCCTGTTTGAGCTTGACTTCACTGCATGTCATCTTTCTCTTCTCTCCCATAAGTATTTNCATGTAGCATGTAGCACCCAAACCTTTCCAGAGCCAAAACTCCTCCTGGCATTGCAAAGATGAGTAGCTAGTTGTTGGTGTATAAGTTTATAAATAGAGTGCAGATTTATATGTAGCTGAGGTAGTAGGTTTAGAAGAAATTTTTGTTCATGTGAGGTGTTCGTTAGGTGCTTTCAGGAATGCAGTAAACAACTTGTCTAACATCTGTCAAATGCTGTTGCTTTCATCCCCTTCCCAGGAAGAGAAGGGCATACGTAGGAGAGTGTTTTGTTTAGGAATTTTTCAAATAACTACATACACATATTTACATGTTGGTGTCTGTTTATGTTAGGGAAGAAGAAGTCATAGAAATGTATCTTTATTGCTGGAGGTGCAAGGTTTTGTGTGAAAACCCTTCTCTCGGATCTTTGCCCTGGGAATGATCTTGGGTCAGCTCTGAAGAAAGCACTTTCTCATCCATTGATAAGCCAAATCTCCATGACAATTGGGCTGTAGGTCATGTACCATTGCCTTGGTCTGGGTCCA
>VYZQ01059333.1:4703-16349 GCA_013400655.1 Mystacornis crossleyi
AAACTACAGCCTTGGAAGTGCCACTGAAGGTAGGGACAATTCTGAATTTCCATTACTTACTCAGGCATACTTGGCTTTGCAAGTCATCATCATCATAATAGGAATCTAGCAACAACTATTTTGCTTTCACTTCAATTGTTTGATTTTCATATTTGCGGGTAATTGCTTTTTCAAATTACTATAAAAGTTCCAAAGGAAAATAACTGAAAGAAAGTACACTCCCTTTTGGAAAGTGAGATTGTTGTAGCAATGCATATGGTAATTTAAAAATCTATTCCATTTATTGCCGTGAAGCTTCTGTTGGGTGTGGCAGAGTGAGAATTATGTCCCTTTAATAGGCTTTCTAGATGTGCCAGGCATTCGTTACTGCTGAAAAAATATTGCAAAAGATCTTTCTTCAGTAATTTTCACTTAGAAAATAGGTTTATTTAACATTTCTGTGTGGATGCCTAGAACACAAAGCAGACAAAATTGCTGGTCACTGCTAAAAGTAGAGGTCGTCACCTACCAGACCAACATTTGTAAAAAGCGAGCAGATAACTATACAGCTATCTATGTATTGGACCTAGCTGGAATTACATTAAAAATAATTATGTTTTTCTCTCTACAAAACTGGTATCTGTCACTGTAGCCTACTGCTCATCTTTTGTTGCTTGGTAAAAGACTAAAACTCTTGGGAACCCCTAAACTTAAGTGAGCAACAGCCCAAGAGTTTCCAGTTTCCTGACAAATGGAGTTCTTGGTGTTGCCAGGTCACTCACTCAGCAGTAATACTCAACAAGATTCAGGGACAGAAAAACTTTATTCCAATTATTACAGAAATGCACTAATGCAAACAGTTGAAAAAGAAAACTCCTACATACTTTGTCTTGTATTTCTTCCTCCAGATCTTCTATACCTATTGCAGCATTCCAGCCACTTTGTGAGGCTTTCTCTGGAGGTCTTGCAGTTACAAGTCCTTTTCTGGGTCCTTAGGGAGCCCATCCTTCCCACAGAAACTGAGAAAGGATAATGAAGGGTATCCAAGATCTAAATTACTCTTTCTGCTTCCCATACTCAATTTCCCCCCTCAGTGTTCATTTAAGCCATGTAAGATTTTACATTCCTGTTTACCAAATATAGTCTGGTGAGACCTTTTGGACATACTGGGATTATAAATTTCTTGCACTCATACTCCTAAGCTTAGAAAACTGCATTTCTGTAGGTTGCTTGCACCTGTACCTGCTTAGCTTCTCTTGTTGCAAATTCCTTGGGGAAAAAAAAAAAAAAAAAGAAGCGAGTGTGTTTTGCAAGGTATATTACATTTAAATATTTTTAATTACTGTATTAGATACCTGGCATTCATGCTGCTACAAGGTTCATAAAAATAATCAAGTATGGTATTAGTGGTGGCATATAAGGTGGATAGCAACCCTATAGTCCTTTTTGGATAGTTTTAGGGACTTTTTGGTGTCTTTTCAGAAGTAACAACATTCATACTTTGTCTGAGGAAGTCATGGTCATGCAATAAATATGAACACTGTAATAGGTTTCTAAGAAATGTTTACATTGTTGCTGAGAGTGTTCATAGTTACACGGGTAGAGCATAATTTTAGTGTTACATATTTCAGACTAACCATTAAGAGGCAGAAGGTTTCAGTGTCCTGTGGACAAATGGGAGGTACCATCTTATTCACCTCTAAGGTGTTTTACTGTCACACACTGAGAAATCCATCTTGATGCATTAAACAAATGGGTTCAATATGTCATTCCCACGAGAACAGTAATTCTCTGTTAAACACCAGCTGCACTTTAATAGGTGAAAAGAAACACATTCTTGGACCATAAGTAGTTCTCTGGGGCTTTCAAGATTAGGACTTTTTAGTAGGAAGTAGAACTATTTGGAGATACACATTTCATTACCCTTGTTTGGTCTTCTTTTCCTAAGCAAATTACTGTAGGAGTCCTGACATACTTTTGCTCGTACAGCACGTTAGACTACATCCATCATGAAGATACTTCATCTTCCTCTGAAGCATCAAAAAGAGATCAATGACAGAGGCCAGATAGAAAACATAAAGTTTGATCTCAGAGAAGAAATTGAGAGTGATCTTTGAATAAAAAAGTCTGTATTTTTGTTCATGTTGTTTACCCTTCTATACAGGAATATGTCTTTTAGGACTAGAGATGCTGAAGATGAAAAGATTTTTGTGAAATATTCCTGCTCTCCTTCAGCAGACTTACTTCAGCTAAATATGTGCTCTGTTAATATGAATATTATTTTTTACTATGGAGACAAAATGTCACTAAAGTAGAGCACACATATAGTCTTAATGGGGAGAGATCTCTTGTTCTTCTTTGAGGTAAAGGATGCTTTATCTTTGAAGTAGCTTTTTTTTTCCAAAATATAGTCCATGCTAATGAGGCAGCTTTCATGTCAACAAATCTACTGTGTACAAGAGCACAAGGAACTGCAAAACAAACTGAAATTAAACCAAAGCAACAATAAAAATACCCCAGAATTTGAAAAATGGGGGTTAAAATACCCCTAGTACCTTTCTGCATTACTGACAAAGTTGCTGATGATAAATATCAAAATCACCATTTGCAGCTCTTTTGAAAAGCATGATAAGATGAGTTTTGTTGTAGTGTATTTCTGCAATTCAGTAACATGTATTTGCAATTTGAAAACTAAAGGTTAGTTTAAATTGTTAAGGTATTTTTATCAGAATTGTAGCAATAATTGAGTATTAATAGAAATGAAGAACATTTCATATTGGACAGGCATGTAATCTAGAGCAGAATCAACATCCAAAGGGAAAAGCAAAAACAGTAATCTTGCTATATGTGATGTGTTTATTTGTTTAATTTTTTTTTTTTCCTCACAGGTTCCCTTGAAAGTGATTCTCACCACTGGGAAATCATGGGGGTGTATGACAGAATTGCAGGAGATGTAAAGCAGTCATCGGGGATGTTATTCAGTACCCAAACACCTCATTGGCCTGTGCTGATTCCTCGCTGAATCACTAGGCAACAGCGCTGCTGGATCTTTCATAAGCACCTAATACTCTGCATGTGAATTTTTTTACTTCATTTTGTCTGTAGCCCTAGGCAACAGCAGTGAGATAAAACTGGTTTTTACCAGTTCATTGTGTTTCCTTTAGCCAAGGTAACCAGCGGGGAGCTGCTTTTGTTCACAGCTAAATTACTACATGTAAGAAATGAAACAAGACAGTATTAACCCTTTGGGAGCGTCACAAATATATTTGAGTTACACAGATGTTTAGACTTTATTTTTAAGTATGTTTTGAAGTGCTTGTGTAAAAATAGTTATAAGCTGGCAGTATTTGAACTGTATGAGATGCTTAACTGTTGTGCTCAGCTTATTTTGTATTTCGTGAGTAGAACATTGCTGCTTGATGTTCATCACATATTAAGTGTCGTATTCCTCAGACTTAGAAAAAGTGTTAATGAACCTAATTTTTAACCAAAATTTTTGAGCAAAACAGGTAAACAAAACTAGAAGCCTAAATGTATTAAAAATAAGGAGATTGTTGTCAGTTCAGTTAATTTCAAACTGAATTTGCACAGTAGCTTTATCATACTTATGAGGAAATATTACAGTTTTGCCTAATCTATTATTTTTATTACTGATATAATGCTAAATACTGTTCAGATAAATTTTAGGACTCAGGCATATGCTTTTTAGGATGCAAGCTTTTACTTCAATGTTTGGATTTTTTATTAATAATTTGTTTTTCTGTGGAGTTTATTCTTCAAATGAGATTTGTTTCATAACATTACTATTTTACAAATTCTGTCTCTGTGCTTGTGGAATATGAAATTGTCCTCAAAATCTACTAATTATTCAGAAGTTGCAGTCAAGCACAAAACTTTCAAGAGTTGTTCAATATGTTTCAGCATTAGACACCAAATGATCACAGTAATACTTTAATTTAATAATAATTTAATAATTTAAATTCTAGAACCGTATGGTTGTAAAGACTGCAGCGTTTTTAATTCGTATAATTAAATAATTTTATTTTGCACTCAAAACCATTAAACTATTAAACATTGTTTTCTTATGTTGCCTATTCATCATACATAACCTGTCAGCTGAAGTGAGTCAGTAGTTTCTAAAAATTGATTCTTATAAAATTGGCATTGATCATGTAAGCAAAGTCAGAGCCTTCTGCGTAATAACTGGGGTCAGCGCTTTGGTGGGGGTGCCAGCCTGCATGGCTGCGACACCGTGCCAGGTCCTGTGCGCAGGGGGCCTGATCCCACCTCTCCAGCAGAGAAGAGGTTGCAGAAGTTTTCTTCTGCTTTTTGCTATTTTCAAGCCCTCTGTGTTTGCAGTGGCATTGAATAAGTGAGAAATGTTCTACTGTCTCATCTCTTTCACTCTTGAAGACCGGACATGTGCAGGAGGCCTCTACTAATTAAACCCTGTTTCTCTAAGCCTACATTGCTAACCTTCCTACTGCATGGAGGAAATAATTTTTTCTGTACATTCACAGCTGATTTTCACCTTGTGTATTTTTCTTCGGATGCACACTTAACGACTAGATAGATGGTGTATTTTTTCAAGCCCCAAACAGCACTAGCAATACCCTTCAGCCTAACAAAAACCAAAAACGGGCTTAAGAAAAAAATGAACTTCAATCCACTTGTGTGAATTGACATCTGTTCAAATATAAAGCTACAGAAATGCAGAGGTCACCATACAGAACGAATTTTCAAACACAGCCCTTCACAAAAGACTGTCAGTTGCAGTTCCCGGACATGTGCACTTTATGTAAGTTGTCATAAAAGCAGGCAAAGTTAATATTTTATTCTCCTTGTGTCACGGTTTCTTCATGATTTCAAATTCCCAAAGAGTCAGCTAACCAAAGGAAGAGGGCCAGGCAATAAAGCACCACTTTATCACACGTGTCCAAGGGCTCATTCTGTGCACAATGGTGTGAGGGCAAAAGGCAAACTGACATAATTTTCGAGGATTGTTGTTGACCAAGTCTTGAGACTTGGTGAAATTTGTGTCCCCCCAACTTGCAGGATACATACTATGAACTTGAGATACCATTCCAGTGCTCCAGATTCTCCAGTAAAGAAACTGAGAAGCTTTCTCCACTTGAGACAGAGTAGTGTTTACAATTCATTTCCCAACAAGGTCCTCTGGACAAGGCATCGGTTTTATCACGCTTGGGTGCTGATCTATGTATAATCATAAAATCTGGGCAATGCGGTTTTTTCAAACCTTAGCTGACGTCTGAATCTAAAGAGCCATTATAGGGAAACAAGGCCAGTCCTGACCACAGATTTCCTCCCAGATAAATACAGGTGAAAATATTCAGTATTTGACGAGTGCCTCAAATTCCTTTGGGTGGCACAATAATTTCGCACCGTAGAACTCAAGACCCTTATTATAATAAATAACCAACTTATCAGGTTATTTCAGTTCTGCATGAAAGGGACTTTAAAACATGGTTAGGAGGAACAATCATAAGAGCACTTTTCCATCCTTAAAGCTCTTGACTTGATCTCTAAAATGATTCGCTTTTCCTCACAACCTACGAAGAGGTACTGGGAGAGCAAGAAACAAAAATTTCTCTTTGAATTGCAGAACCCCACAAAAGTACTGATCAGTGAGCATGGGAAATGACAGAATAGATGGGGAGAGGGAAATAGCTGGTTGTACTTAGTTTCAGCTATCCTTTGTGAGCAGGAGTTTCATCAGTTGATTCTCTGAACACAGTAATAGCCCCTTTTGAACTGATTTGTGTCTGGGCTTGATTTCAGACATGTCTTTGATGGCCTGAATCTTCCCTGAGATCATCTGTAATTCTCTTTGTTTGCCATGTGAAGTAGTGGAGAAAGAGCACTATTTGAAAATACTTTAACTCAGTGTCTGTGGGAAATGGAACAGCTCAGCTGTTTGCTGGTGTTTGCATGGGATGGCGTGACCAATACTTCCCTGCTTGCAAATCTTGTAATGTCCTCATACCACTGTGGGACAGCAGGACTCTGATCTTTAATGTTGGTCCAACTTGAAAATAACCATAGCTCAAACACTGGCCTCAGATTTTATGTGAGCAAGACATTTTAAACATGAGAGGGGGAAAAAAGTCTCAATTTTTGAAAAATAAGAGTAGATTTAGACATTAAATCTGCTAGAGCACCCAGGACATAATTTGTTCATGTTAACAATTAAGAAAAAACCCTTAAAAAGAATATTATTTTTTCAAAGCAACAAAATCTGTTCCTCTCATTTCTTGTTTAATCTGATTTTAAAAGGAGGCCAAAGAATGGGTTCAAGGTTGTATTCTTGTTTTTTGATATATTTCCTTAGTGGCTTAAAACATCTTTTCTTGCTTCACCATTAGAAGATCAGACCGGATGAGTCCCTGAGTAACCTCTTTTTGACCTCATAGCTCACCCTACTTTGGCAGAAGGTTGGACTGGAGACCTCCTGAGGTCCCATCCAACCTGAATTTTGGTCCTGTGTCATTCCTCAGTTAGACAACAGCAACCACCTGGGTGGAAGACAAACCAGAAATTCCCTTCAAACATTCTGCTGCACCACATTAAAGTATATAGTGCCATACCAGAAGAAGGCCCAGAAATGTTTTGGGATTGCATTCCTCCTTCCCACCTGTGTTGCCTCACTCTGTGCCAGCATTTACTATATTCCCTGGCTCACAGGCTCACTTTTGGCTGGCATATTTCCTTTTGGTATTAGCACGTTGTCAGAAACATTCAGGGAGTGGAACGGAATCGGTTTTTCTGCCATGCTGCATTTCTGCAATGGTTTTAGTAGAGAGTGCATCTCTGGGTTTAAAATAAGTTTCAATCATGTCCTGTCTTTGCCTTGCTGGGAAACATCCCCAGCCTAATCAGCTCATCTCTACTGGAGACAACAGCCACTGTCAGCTGGTTCTCTTGAGACATATTTGAATTGCACTCCTACCACCTGTTTCTGGAAGTCCCTTTTTTGTTATCAAGCATGTTGTTATTATCTACTGTAAGTCCAGGCAATTTTTTACCCTCTCTGCTTGTGTTTTGAATTGTCAAGGTCCAGCTTCCAGCCAACATTTGCACATTTTTTGTGCACTTTTCCATATCACCTTCTCCATTCAAGGCTACTTCGTTGGACAATTTTTAGCTTCTTTCTTCCTCAACTTTTGCTTCTTACACTGATAATTTAATCCTCTGCCAGCCTTTCCCCTGCACTTCATAGATACTGTTATTATTTCTAGTAAAATCTCACTATTAATTGTCCACAAGTTAAAACAAAAGAGTTGCCTGTCTTTTTACCTCTAATCTTTGTACCCTCAGTTCACTTCCCTCTACCATTTGGCATGACATTTTATGCATTTATGGCATTTTGGAGACTCTTCTCTGGCTAACTATACTTTTACTGTAGTTTTTCATTTCATGATCAATTCTTCCATGCTATCAAAAATTGACTGTAGAAATCCTCTCTTGTTCCCCCCCCAACTTGCTGTTTTTTGGCAGCTTCATCTGCTGTGCACACTGAATTTCTCACATCTAATTATTCAAAAGTGTTATGCATCAGATTACAATCCCATTTTCCAATCTGTGTGTTAAGCAGAGAACTGTAGCTGCAGGCTCCTGAGAATCACCCTCCATCCTCCCCACCAGTGGCTGCTGCCTGCTACTCTGCCTTCCTCTACAGAATTGGCTGAGACAAAATTAAATATCTCCCCGGGTTACTTGGCCTCTTTGCACTGATCCATTAGTCCACATCCAGCTGAGTCCAGAAATTAGTTAATTGCTGATTTATCCAAAATGTCTTATTGGTATCTGGTTAGGTGAAGAAGACAAGTGTCCTCAGGACTTCTGCCAGAAATTTTTTTCCCCTCTCTTTTTAACTCTAAGCTATGCCCCAGAAACAGTGCAGGCTGATGATTGACTCCAAACTTCATGTGAAAGGCACCTATAAGAACTTCATTTCTTCACAATGAATAAATTCTGCAGCAGTTTGAAAGCTGAGCCACCCTACTCGCCTGCCAGCAATCCCCATCTCTGTTTATCTTCCCATCCATTCATTTGAACCATGATGTTAAATTAAATAAGCTTCCCAGGGAGGTTTTCCTTTAAATATAATGAGCTTTTGTAGCATGTGAGCCGGGAGAAGTCAACATCTTCCCTTGAGGCCTCTGTGGGTCTCAGATGAGGTTTAAAAACTGTTGTAAATGTTGGGCTCTAGTCAAACTCTGGCTGCTTCTGAAATATTTGATTTTTCTTTGGGAGCTGAATTTTTTTTAGTTCTTTCACTTCTTCTCATACTTACCCTAAACTTTAACCTTGTCCTGACATTATCCATGTCCCGTAACACCTTCCATTCCCTGGCAATCAGGTTAACAATCACCTCTTTAATTCATCCTACACCTCCAGTCTGGGCAGACATTTATCATTGCACAACAAACCAAATATTTTTCTGACAATGAGTCATATCTTTCTTTCCTGGGAAGCTCTTGAATCCTGTTTATATTGCTTTATATTGAAATCCTGCTTTGAATCCTTCTGGCCAATAGGTTTGTAATTCAAAAGGATTTTAACACAATGGAATAAGAGTATAACATGAATATAAAGAAAAGAGGATAAATGCAAAGCTTCACACAAAAGCAAAACCAGTTACCCACCCAAATGTAGGCAACATACTTCCCAAAATGTGGGGAATGACTAGTTAGGTATCAATTTCAGGAAAAGACCTGGGGATTTGAAGGTGTTTGTAGAATGATCAAGAGTGGTATAACCAACCCCTCCACTCGCTTCGGCCCTAGCAAGGTCTCGGTTGAATGCCCTGTCCAATTTTCAGAAGTGCGTTTCAGAAAAGTGATGGAGCAACAGGAATCCATAGGAGAGCAACAAGATTGTTCAGAGCTATAGACAATATCACCTGTGATGAAAGGCTGCAAGAATTTAAGTCATTTAACCTCGAGAAGACTGAGGAGAAATCTTAAAGAATTTATCCAGTATGAGACAGGCTGTCATAAAGGAGAGAATGAATTGCTCCCTAAGTCCCCTGGAGACAGAATGAGAAGAGAGGAGCTTAAATTTCAGAAAAGTCTAACTAGGAAAGATGTTAAACAAATCTTTCAAAAGAATGCTAGTGATAATTGACCGTTTGGATGGACTTGAATAGAGCTTTCAGATATTTACTGCTATACATTTCTAGAACAGAATTGACAAATACCAGTCACAATATACTTATGCTTCCTTGACCCTTCTTCAGGCCAGGGGCAGAGGCTGAGCAGCCCATTGGGATCCTTTCCAACCCTACTTCTGCCTTCAAAGAACGGCACATACAGCAACAGAAAAGGTGCCATTGGCTCTGCAACGACACCAGCAAATCAGACTCTCAGTTTACATCCCCAGCGCAAAATGAGGCTGCTTGCAGTACAGTATATGTTACTAGTTCTGGGCAGACTCTGTACTATAAGAGGAAATAAAGGTCCCTGCCATTCCTCTCTTTGCACCTGACCCCTGGGGACAGGAGTAGAAGGGACCACCAGAGATCCTTACCAACCTCAATTACTCTGTACGAGTAAGTAGCCACCAATAGCAGAGGTGAAGCACCCTGCTTTTCTGCTGGGTCATTCCCAGCTAGAATCCCACCCGGTCCAGCTCTGCAATCTGCCTGGATGACAGTGCCAGGTTCTTATTTGCCTCAGAGAAAGAGTTCATAATGGTGTTTTTTAATCACTGTAGTTTTACTGGTGTGGAGAAAACTGGAGTTTTCTGATGGAGTCTGTCTCAACTAGTGCAGATGGATTTTTCTTCATACTGAACCAAAAGAGTTAAATTCTAACTTGCCCTTGATCTTTAAAGGATCTTGATCTTTGATCAAGCAAAAAATAGTAGTGTTCAAACTCTCTAGACTTTGTTGTTTCCCTGTCTCCCCACACATCTTCCTACTTGCCCATGACTGTTCATTGCCAGTTCCTTACGGATAACACGCTACCGGAATGACTGCATCAATGTGTTGCTGAGCAAGCTTTACTGGGACCTTGGAAATGGGACCTATCTTGATCCAAAAGCTCTAGACAGGGTTGGGGATCACTGGCTGAGGACTGGTGACAGAACTCCTCTCCATAATTCTCAAGGAGGCACTTTCAGCTGGGTGAGTTGAAACTCCCAGGTACTTGCACTGGGAAATTTTACCTCTATCTTTGTCCCTGACTTGCTTCTCAGCTGGTTGAGGTTTTGATACATTCCCTTACTCAGGGTCACCCTTTTTATATGTAACATATGAATATATATGTATAGAACATATACATAACTCTATGGTTATTTAAACATAGCAATGTACAAATTAGGGTCTTTTCTCTGAAACAAGCTACAAGATCAGTAAGTCATATCACAGAAAACACTATTCCCAGGTTGATTTGCAGACAGCTTGTTAAGGCTGACCAAAGTTTGTGTTCATCAGCCTTCCATCAGAGATTTTTGGATTTTTTTCAATGTTGGGAAACGACTGAATTTCTTAAAATATTATTTCCATGTACCCTAATATGTTTAAGGTACACAGTCTTGACTTTAGAGGTAATTTTTCCCTCTGCTTCAATTTTGAGGAAGACGTGCCCCTTGCAACCTGCAAGCTCAAATCAAAATGGCAATAAAGGTGCATAGTCCCAAATACTCCTTCTGGTGCATTTAGAAGATGAGTAGATGAGTAGAACTCATCACTGCGAGGCATCTACACATTGATTTTTTTCTGACTGAAGACTCTTTTCAGAACTATTGCTGTCAGTTCATTTGGGAGCTTGAAAACACCAAAACCACACGTGTGACTTACTCAAAGGTAAGCGTGAGCATGGATCCTTTGAAAGCTGTCAGCACTTGACAGGCTCGATCCGGAATGTGTTGGCTTTTGTGTAATAAGTGCACCTTACCCTTGAGGTTGGCCATGAAGTGTGTCTGGGTATCCCCGCCCACCCCATCACCACCCTCTGTTTCCTGCGCACGTTCTTGGTGCGTCCGTCCTTGCCATGCAGGGAGCAGTGACCTGCTGAGCTGGGAAGTTTATCTTTGCTTACCTGGAAGTCCAGTTTGGGTCAAATGAACTTCTGAGCTCTCTTTTCATCAGCTGCTAGTATGAGGATTAATCAACCTGACAGAAGTAGCAGGAGCTGGCAGACTGTTGTTGTCTCACAGCAGTTTTAGGAACAGGTATACACTCAGCGCTGCACAAAATGCCTAAGACCTGTCCCTTGTTTGCCAGTCCTCTGAATATCCAAGTAGCCAGTTCAAAACCTGTGCACAGGGAAGTGATGGATTCTGCCCCCTTGGATTTAAGTGCCAACTTCTGGAATTCACTTCCTTGTGACTGATATCCATGGCTTTTCGTTCTAACACTGAGGAGGCTGTTCTCTCCTTCAAAAGGCAGTCAGAGCAATGGACATTGCTGCTGACCCTGTCCTTTTATCTACAAAGTGTAGGAAACCTTTCTCCCTGAAAGGCTTTCAACATCCACCACCCACAGGAATGAACAAATCACCAGATTACAAGGATGTTCTGCCGAGGAGCTTTCTGTGCTCCCTCTTGGGGCTGCCCACTGCATTTTAGCTAATCAATATTTGCTCTGAGAGAGAGAGGGAGGAAAAAAAAAAAAAAAAAAAAGACTGTTGCCCACCCTCCAAA